>BMAU01010412.1:0-19187 GCA_019973935.1 Trichonephila clavipes | reverse complement strand
TTTTTGTGATGCCTCTGACTTCAAAGGAAAGCGGGGAGGTGTAAGGAGTGTATTGAAGTTTAATAAATAGTGATTCACTAAGCTTTCTGACTTCTTCAATTTATGTCATCACTATAAGGTTATAAACGCGCATTTCCACGAAGTAATCTATTTTAAGTATTCATCTCTTTAGCCTCCGCTTTTTCGAAATCGAAGTACGCCATACCACTCCAGACCATGGAGAGGTGTTTGTGACCAATATGTTTAGTGATTCTTTTATGCAACACTAATAAAGAATTGTCTTCAGTATTTAACGTGGAAAGGAGATTTTTCCAGGTCCTGTTTTTGTGTTCATTGTTTTCATCCCCTGTGTATCTGTCTAATGAAACATTCACTTCCCTTTTATAAGGGGGGTATCTAGTGTTATTCAAGCTTTAGATCTGTTTTTAGTTTTTAATGAGCTCTCTCTTATGTTGATAGGGAAGGCGGAGGTGTGTAGTTTTTAATTACTCTAGTGGAAGTGGAAGGAAGTATTTATGGCATCCGTGACAATATTGCTAAAATTTTGAACGGCATAGTCCCAAGTGATATCTATCACCGTTGGATTTCCTGGCATGTTGGCAAAAATTTCATGAAATTTAATCCAGTTAGTAGATTTAAGTGTTTGAAGTAAAGGTGGTAAATAACAATTAGTGACGAAGTCAAAAATAACTGAAATTTTGGTCACTGCTAAATTCATTTACAGTAAAAACATTAGAGTGTGAGAAATAAGCTGCAAAGCCGATGTCAATAACAGTGCTTGGAGCGTTGTGATTGAAATGTGTTGGAGTGTCTGGTGCGATAATACCAATAGCTGAGCTAACCGCCCAATTGCTAAGGATATTACCTTTAGCATTGCTCCTCCCTGGGTTCCAACTCGAATGTTTCGCATTAAAATCTCCAAAGAGAAAGGTTTTGTTATTGTGGCTGAGAATAGCATCAAGTTCCCGGACACACGGGAGCCGTGATGTTTGTAGATGCACGCCATAGTGACTTTGGTGTTGTTACCTAATTGGATAATAAAGGTTGTATTTTCAAAAGTGTTTGAAGTACTAATGATGGCGTGGTGCTTGATGGAATTTTTGACAAAAATGTGTGTGAGCCTATCACTTCTGTGACAAGTGTAATTTGGAATGCTGATTCGGTCCGGAGGACGAAGATCTGCTTCTTGTATCCCAATTAAGTCGGGGTTATGAAAAATGATGCTTTCTTTTAGTTCTTCTAAATTCTTTTTAAAACCATTTGCATTCCAACTGTTAACTCTAAGAGTGTTACTATTAAACGCGCTGGATTTTAATTTTTGTTATTTTGTTGTAGGAAAGCAATCATAGTTCTCCACTGTGTCATCATTTGTTGCATGATCGAACTCAGATGTGTTGTTTTTATTAATAGTGTTTTGAGCCACTGCCGAAGCATAAGTCTGTGGCTGCTGTTGACGTGGTTTCTGGACGCGTGCCTTGGCTTTCTCCGACCAGATGTTGTTGTTTGATTTATTTTTCTGTTGTTTTTTGTTAACAGGATTGCTGGGGCATCCTGAAAAATTTGCCGGATGAGGTCCTCCGCAGTTTGCACATTTAGCTGAGGACTTGGCTGATTTTTACATCTCCGGAGTGAGATGGCTTGCAAACTTTACCGCCACTCCCCAACACTTAGGTGCTCTATTGAAGAGACGGGAGTGGTGATAAAACTCCTGACAGCGATAGCACTGAGGACTCTTATGACTCTTATGATTTATAAGGGAACTGGAATCTTGGCAGATTCCTCCGTCCCTGATCTGGGTTAACAGGTGATTGGCGTTGCTAGCATGGTTTGGGTGGAGAGGAGGTGTGGCCACTAGGAGGAGGGACCAATGGCGTGAAGACGCAGGCCGTCAGCAGTGAAGGAGGCGAAATCCAGTTGGTTTGCAAGCTCAGGACTTTGGAAATTAATAAAAGTTGCTAGTAAAATTTAAATATTGAAATTAAGAGGTGCCCAAATGAAAGAAAAAAGTTAAATCATAGAAATAAGACATGTATTCAATTAGAATCGAGCTGAGACAAAATTAAAATAATTTAGTCCCAGAGCGCTTCCAATAGCATACATGCTTGTTTTTGGAAATCTTTGGTTTTCATAAGTTCGGGGATAATTTGTTTGGTTTGGGAAATTGGCAAATATTAGAAACTATTTTGAATAGACTAATGAGATCTTGAAGTCAGATGAACTAATTTCATCTGTGAGGGGGAATGGTAGCGTGACTTTGTCTTTCGGAATATTATTTTTTTGGTGTTAGAGGTTTGGGGGTCGTTGTTTTTAGGTTTCGAAACCATGTTGGCAAATTCCTTCGACAACATTGTTGCTAGTGAATGCTTTTTTTGTTTCTATTAGTAATAGGATTGCCATTTTTGGGTTTGAGGAACTTGGACATTTAGTGTGAGCGGCAGTATGCCCGTACACTTTACAATTTATGCAGTAAGGGTTCTTGGCGTTCTTTTATGTCGCAGTCTCTAGTTAAATGTGCTTTACCGCACTTTGGGCATCTAGGGGTCATATGGCAATTGGCTGCTGTGTGAAAAAAGTCTCGTTGCAATTGAAGCATTGGGTAGTTCCTTTAACGGAATACCCTTCAATCTTAACTTGCATGTGACCTACATGTTTTAAATCAAAAATGGTTAAATTCTCTTTATTTCTTGTTAAGGTTACTAGGAAAATGGCAGTGGTAGTTTAGTGCGTTTAGAAAAATTAGTGGTTACAGCTACAATCGCTGCTGTAACCTTGGTGCTCTAGATCATTAATTATTTCTTCGGGTTTAGTACAGCCTGGGAGTCCTTTAATCACTATTTTAATGGGTTTTTTATCTTTGTGGCAGTACATAGAATTGAAAAAATCTTTGTCTTTATCCGTGGAAATCAACAAGGTCTTTATGCTCTTCGTGGGATTCTAAATTAAGTTTTAAGGTATTTTTTTCCGGAAATTTTGAAGTTAGTTCAGGGAATTTTTCTTTTAGCTGGTCTAGTTGTTTTCTGTAATCATTGTTAACTTTTTAAGTAAACTGGCAGTGGGGGTGGGATTTTGGGGATTTCTGCTGTATTATCGTGTAGGTAGATCGAAGTCCTGTACAAGATCAACGAAAGAATTTTGTACAGCAATAGGTTGAAGTACTGGCGTTGGGGTGATCGGTCTAGCGGTTTTACTCGGGAAGACAAAGTCGTCCGCGTTATTCCTATTTATTTTTCCTTTTTTCTGAGTGGGTTTATTAACTTCAATTTTACTTTTAGAATTAATTTTAGTATGATCAGGGCACTTTTGATCAAGGCATGGGGGGCATAGTCCACAGGCTCACCCTACCAGTGAATCTCTTGCTTCAATCGTCTCGTTCGGGCTTTCTTGCAGCTGTTTGTATACTCCGTGCTCGTCTTTTCCTTTGTTGAAGGTAGCCAAGAACTTCTGGTAACCTTCAATCATGGTTTCTTGGTTTTTAAGCCTGGTCATTGCAGCCCTGCGTCTACCGCAGGCAGTGGTTGGTTCCGGTGTTAATGAGTGGAAGGTCTAGAGATAAGCAACTCTTCGTATGCTTTATAAGAGGGCGCTGGAGATGGCGGATCCATTTCGATGTCGCTCATGATGAGGTCAGCAAGCCCTAAAAGGGCTTAAATGGATATAATAGCAATCGCAGGCAATAACACAGAGTGACACAGGAATTCGTATGCGGACGTGCTAAACACGACCGGCCGCTAACGTGTCACAACTGGGAATCATCGATATCTCATAGCACTGAGGAGGCATGCAGAAGCAGACGGCTGCGTCATCCACTGTCCTACCCCACCGCCACCATCATAACAGCAACTTTTCTCCCATCCAATCAGGAGTCATCTCCTCACAGACGTGAACATCTAAGGACTCGTAAAACGTTTATGATATGGGACAGAGGATTGTTTTATAACCCAGATCCCAAAGACACTCTGTTTATATATCTTAACAACTCTCTGCAGAATTGTTTTAATTATTAGAAAGTTTCCCTGATTATTTCTTGTGCTGGAGCTGAAGGTGAAAAAGATTTGCTTATACAAAAATATTCCAATTTAAACTAGTGGTAGTTTTGAATACTGTGTATATCCATAAATTGAATTTTCTTCTCCTATGTATTTCCTGCTCGCATTAGGTTCTCCATAGAATAGATTCCTTGACACTTCCGCGATTTCAGAATTTCTAATAAAACACGAATAAGCAGTGAACCTCTTAAGTCAAATTCCAGGAAACAACGAAGCGGTTGTTACCGGAATTAAAGCACTGTACGAGGGGCTGCTAGTAAAAACGTGTTTACGAAAGTAATGCAAGCTTCATCGTTCTCTAGCGACATCTGGCGGGCTATAAAAAATATCCTACAATGAGGGCCCACTTTTACTTAACCTGACGCTTTAGTTTGCACTTCAGCACAAAAAGCGCCTAAGAATGGATCATTTAAAACACACTTCGTGTTTAGTAATTAGACTTTTCACTTAAAAACATATTTTTAAAATAAATAAATAAATATATAACTGGTTGTAAAACAGCTGAAATAATCTACTTATATAAATAAATTTTTCAGCTAGTCTAAAAGTACATTCTTCGGAGAATTAGGTAAATACACACATGCCTTAAACCCACACTGAGCACCGCTTTCCTGCAAAATTTTATTTTTAGAACAAAAAAGGTGATTATTGCTTTGAAAAGTTTCTGCTAAATTATAACTAAAAATCTGTATACTGATTTCCTCATTAATATTTTATATTCTGATAAATCTTTTTTTTTTTTTACTGCAAAATTTCATTGCTGGAACGGATATATTTTACTTGCCTTAAGGTGATGGCGGGCCATTAGTTTAACACCTTACATGACATCTAGATGGCGTTGGCTATTTGAAATTTTGGCACAAATATTTGTCTCAAGACTCCCAAGATGGGCAATAAAAATTTCTCTCTCGGGTAACCCTTTTCAATGAAATTCTCCCCTTCAGCGAAAGGGAACACACGGGGGGCTAAGGGAGGGGTGACAGTCGTAAAAACTGGTAAAATAAATGTTAGCTCTTTTTTTTTTTTTTTCTTTTCGGGAGGTTAAAGCAGCAGAGTGAATCTTGACCATGAAAGACTTCTCATTTCTGGACATTGGTCAATCGTCAAACTTTTTCAACTCTTGGAATCCCTAGAACTGTAACATGTTTTAGAGGAATCCCCTTCCTCGCTGAAGGGAATATACAGATGGGTGACAAAATAATACGAACACCACCCGTGAAAAAGGCATGGCCCATTTCAAAGATGCACAACGCGCATGTCAGTCAGCGTTGCAGTCCGCCGCCTAGCGGATTCGAAAGGTAAAGTATCAGTCGCTCAACAGCTGCGATAGGTGTTGCAAGCGTCAATTGTAATTTCTGAAAAACGCAATAATGACGAACCTGTCAGAGTTCGAAAAAGGTATGATTGTTGGAATGAGGTGCACTGGTTGCTCGGTGACGGAAACAGCCATTTATTTGGGGCGTGCAAGGAGTACTGTATCTGCCGTTATGACAGCATACAAGAAATGCGGGAATGTGACGTCTGGCAAGCACAACAGTGGACGGAAAAGAAAGCTTACCGACAGGGATTAAAGAGTCTTAAAACACCCGCACAGTGGCCCGAAAGCGCAAGCAATCACTATCCCAGATAACGTCTGAGGTGAATAGTCATCTTCGTAACCCTATTTCAGTAAGAACCGTCCAAAGGGAACTTCATGCTTCGAACTTGTATGGAAGAGTTGGAATTCGTAAACCATTGGTAACAGCACGTCATGCTTTACAGCGACGCCAGTGGTGGAGAACACACAGACAGTGGACCCCACAACAGTGGCAACGTCATCTGGTCGGATGAATCGACGTTCACCCTATTCCAAACCACCGGATGCCTTTATGTGTGGAGAACGCCCAAAGAAGCATTTGCTCCTGAATGCATCGTGCCGACTGTTAAGCATGCAGGTGGGTCCCTTATGGTATGGGGGCGATATCATGGCGTGGTCTTGGGCCACTCGTTACTCTGCATGGCAAGGTTAAAGCTGCCCACTATGTCAATATCCTGGGGGATCAGGTGCATCCATTTGTCCAGACTTCATTTCCCGGAGAATGCACACTTTATCAAGACGACAACGCTCCTATCCACACTGCTAAAATCGTGCAAGAATGGTTTGCAGAGCATGAGGGGGAAGTAGGTCATCTTGATTGGCCCCCTCAGTCACCTGATTTAAATATTATTGAACATTTGTGGGGATATTTGGAGTCAAAACTACGTGCTCGATTCCCTCCACCATCTACGATTTCGGCATTAGAGACCGCTCTCCACGAAGAATGGCTTCATATTCCATTACAAGTTGTTCATGACCTCTATGCATCCATCCCACGTCGAATACAGTCTGTAATTCAGTCAAAGAGCGGTCCAACTCCCTATTAATAAAGCTTTTCTCCTCTTTCATAGGTGTTCGTATTATTTTGTCATCCACCTGTATCTTAAAATAATATTTAAAGTATATAGATAAACATATTTTTGATATTATATGTAAAGACAATTTTAAAAAAAATATTATATTTTTTATTAAAAAATTTTATGATGTAATTTTAATGTTATTTACTCATTGATAATATAAATTTGTGATCCAAATGTCACCTACGCATGCATTATACTTAGTAACTGAGATATGTGTTCACAATTTTTTACACAAACTATCGACGTATAAGCTTTTTGAAATTATCTGCAGTAGCATTTCATATTCCGTGTTCAATTCGTTTTTGTATTTTGTTTTTGTTGCCTATCACGTTAAAAATATTTTTCACTTTCTAAATACATTTTTGTGAATGGCATGAAAATGTTCATAGCTGTGTGAGAAATTCTGCGTATATGGCATGAATTGGTAACCTAAGATATAGGTCTTCTAGCTTAAATTTAAATTTTAGCATCGAATCTGTTCATATGTCGATAAATTTTTTTTTCTTCTTCTTCATTATAGGTGTTTTTTTTTCACAAATGTAAAAGGTTTCAAAATATTGTACTAACTAGTATAAAATTACTTCGTGGAACTCGGGATAGCAAATAATAATATATTCACAATTTACTGCATAAAATAAAGTTTTAAAATTCATTTATTATATTACAATAAAAGTTAAAAAAGATCTTTAGATAATTATGGCTAACCGAATTTCATGAGAACATAAATCCATTTTGCATACATATTTGTAATTTTTCTTTCCCATTTTTTTTTATTGGGACTCGTGGAACACAGTTTGTCGATCAATTCTCTAGATAAATGATGTACAGAACGAAACTGTAATTTTTCCTGAACAAATGATTTTTAAAGGAAGAATAGGTGGATTTAAAGCAATGAAAAATTAAATTTCACGTTTTAATGAACAAACAGTATGATACAATATTACTTTTATACAATAGAACTGGGGTTGGCAACCTATTTCACGAGAGGTACAATTCTCAGTGGTACTCTGAATTACTCAACAAATGTGTCAATTTTTGAGAGGATGGAAGATGATAAATTTATAATGGTCCTTATTATACGAAGATCTCAGAATTATGGACAATTGCGAGAAATTTCGAAAAAATCGGAAAGAGAGATATCTCGAAACATAAATTTACAGCTATTTTGTGAATTATTGGATGTCATTGCTGGTGAGATTTAATTGTTTGAAAGAGAAGATCCTTATAACTCTGCTCTCCGCTTTTGGTTGATTTTGAAAAAGGCAAAAAAAAAAAAAAAAAAAAAAAATTCTGTGTGTGTGTGTGTGTGTAGCGCACTTCCTTCAATAGAATCCTCCCTTTCTCTGCAGGAGGAAGAGGGCCACAGTCTTTACGACTGTGAAACGAAATACTTGTTCTTTTTTTTTTTTTTTGGGGGAGTAAAATAGTGTTGAATCTTGACCATGAGAGAGATCTAAAATGATTTCTTACTTTTTCGACTAATGGATTCTGATAATTTGTTATGAATGCTTTATTCGTTTCTAACTATGGAAAAAATCCTACGTATTTTGCAATCTAAATTTTAGGAGCTGTTCTTGTTTTAGTATAGATTTTACCGTCAAATGTCTTTTAAAATGTCAATAAGTTGTTCGCTCTCCTTGATTATAGGTGTTTTTATCCACAAATAAAAAAAAAATTCATTTTCCATTACAAAACGATTTAGTTGTGCAAAAGCAATGTATTAACGTGAATAAATTTGTTTTGTTGGTCCCGGTACAGTAAACAATGGAATGTTCACAATCTAGTAGGCACTACATATAAAGAAAAACGATTTAATATTCTTTTATAATGGAATAATAAATGTTTCTGAAAGTATTACAAAATAAAGTTCTTATGTACAAAAAATGTTTCAGAAATTTCCAATTAGGTATACACTTACACCTGTATTACATTATTAAAGGTTTAAGGAAACAATTTTGAATAGAATTTTCTTTAAAAAGTAGTTTATATATATATATATATATATTATATATATATATATATATATATATATATATATATATATATATAAATGTTAAAAAAAGTTAAAGGTTATCAATTTTGATATTTTTTTCTAAGATAGTATACAGCTATTTCATTAAAAAACTGGTTAATTATGGTTTTGACCATTATTTTACATATAAAATATTTTTCAAATTCAAAAAATATTTTTATAAGAAAATGGTACGTAAAATGAAAATAAGCATTACAAAATTATTTCATGTTCAGCAAAAAAAAAAAAAAAAAAGAAGAAAGAAAAGAAAGCTATTTTGAAATTAAAATTTACTTTTGTAACTTTAGAGAATGATTAAAATATCATTATAAGGGAGAGAAAATAGGCTGGCAATTAATTATCAAGCACAATTAATCAAGCATATAATATATAAACATTGCCTTTATTTTTCTAAGAAATTTATGTTTATTTAATGAATATATGTCAATAACAATTTTTCAATTTGGAAGTTAACATTATATTTAAATCAAAGAAAATTGCATTATTGTTTAATTTTTGGGCATATTTGGTAACAAAATAATAGTTTCATTCTATGTAGGAATCCAAATAAATTATTCTTCCTCTCTGTTTTTACTACATAGGAAAGAAATTGGAAACTTTTATTGCTTTTTTGTACTTTTCTTTCCTAAAGACTTCGGACCAACAAGTGTTTTCCGGTGCCCTCTGAAGTGAAATTCCCATGAGATATTATACATCGTGGGGTGGATGACCAGAGTACTTAGCTCTTCCGAGCTATAACCTCTCGTCATTAGATTTCGAGTGTTATGACTCTTACATTTTTTTAAATAATAGTACTTAAAAGTAAAAAAAAAAAAATTTTAAGGACAGTAATAGAAATAAAAAATTTAAAATTAAAAGAATGCATTAAGTGCTTGAAAAATACCATGAGATGTTGACCTCATGACATGACGAGATGCCTTTGAAAGGACGCTAAACGGTATTGTGGCTGACAAAACGGCAAAGTAATTTATCATATAGTGATTATACTGAGTAACAGATTGTTTTTAAACAATAATTTATGGTAAAATAGCTTTGTAATAATTAGATTGACTTAAGTTTTCTAGTGGATAGATTCAATCTCTCCCCCCCGAAAAAAAGATATAAATTGCTCTTAACTGATTATGATATATTTCCTGAGAAAATGAAGAGAACAAATAAGAAATGTAAAACTTTTTAACATTTGAAAATCGAGCAATTTGATCCACAATTACGAGATAAAAAAAAGCAAACATTATTAATTATAACAGTTATATTTTTCCTTCGTTTATAAAATAAATCATTCATTTTAAAAGTCTTTCAAAATTAAAAATTATGAATATTTGGGTTTAAAAATGAAAACACCGTTTAATTATTTAGAAAATTAAGTTTCAATTTTTTTAAAAATTAGTGTTTTTAAAAGTTTATTCAGCAGATATATCTTTTTCTGAATGCTTTACTTTCTAATTCAAAAATGAACTAGTAATAAAAATCAATATTTTAATTATAGTAATAAAATAAAAACTCAATGAACAATAAATATATGTTCATATCGTAATGCCCAACATATTTCTTTTTCCATAAAGAATTCATAATAAAATTTTACTACTTAAAAATTTTTATCATATATTTAACTAAAATGGATAAAATTTGAATTAACATTAATTCTAAATTTTATATGTGTAAAATGTAATGCGCAAAGAAAAATCCCAACTTAGAGTTGATGGATTAATAGGAGAACCTGCTTCCCGCAGGGAAGCTCAATCTCCAATCAGGATTAACTGGATGAGTTGCATGAGTTCAGCTTTCACTTAGCCCTTTGCTGCTTTATTATAAAAATATTGTGTGGAAAATTAAAGTGTTAACATTAAAAAATTAATAATTTACTTTTGTGTAGATATAAATGAGAATTTAAGTGTGTTGTGATTGATTAAATGCATTTGTGTTGTCTTGATATGTGTGAATGATTAATTAAATTAAAGCCTTGTCCACTAGAGCGGACTTTAAGAAAATGGAGGTCGGAGAATCTTTCGGCACAGGGTTACCCGCACCGTCGGAAGGACCGCCTCGTCTGAGTATGGGGATATGCAGCTAAGACTAATATTAATATTCTAGAAGTAGCTCAAAACTCTATTATTCGTACTATTACTAAGGCCAATAGATACACTAGAAATTCTAATATTTACAAAGCACTTAAATTACCACCATTTAAAAAATACATCCAAAACTTAGCAAAGAAATTCTTTGCTAACCTTCCTAATATTAATAACTCTAATTTAATGAACTTAGAAAACTACACTCCTCTGGACAACCATAAGAGACCTAGGAGAATTCTCCTAGACTCTTATAACCCACCTTAATTTCTTTATTATCTCATTCATCTGTTGATGAATGAACCAGTAAATTTTATTTTTTACATTTTCTTTATTTTTATCGCTAAATCATACTTTTAATTCTCATTGCATGCGTCCAATACTCGCTTATGCCTGTCCAGTATGGGATTATGCTGCTAAAACCAATATTAATATTTTAAATACTCTGCAGAATTCATATATTAGAATGATTGTAAATGCCTGCCGCTACATGAAAAATGATCGCATAAATAAAGCTCTTAAAATCACTTGTTTTAAAGCACATATTCAAAAATTAGCTATAAATTTTTTTTCGATAATTTGCCAAATACTAATAATGTAAATATGTTAAATCTAAACGATTACAACTGTAACGATAATACTAAAGGCCAAGAAGAATCCTTCTGGATTCTTACAATCTGCCTTAGCTTTTATCCCTGCAATAATTTTTTAATTATTGCACCCTAGTAAATTTTTAAAATTTTTTTATTATTTTTCTTTCAATATTTATTTAATCTCCACACCCAACTGGACAAGTATATATTTTTAACTTTTACCCCCATGGGCAGCCAGCCTGAGGCTAAATTCACTTCTACCTCCAATTCACTGAGAGAGCAGTCCTAAGCTCTCAGCACCGTATAAAACTTTAACTCCAAGTAGTCATCTCTAAGCCCATCCTCCCGGATTCCATCACCACAGCCAAATCGCCGACATGTCACTCCGCAGACTGAAAAAACCAACGAAGTCAAGTCCTGCATCACAGACATCATGATATGAGATTGAGGACTGGTCTGAGTTTCGCCCAAAAAGAGCGGGTATTTAACTGAATTAGCTTGAGGATGTGTGGTCCAATCAGGGGACAGCCTATGGTGACTCTTAGAAAGTGGGTGTGTCAATAGTCAATAGTGTCAAATCATTCCAGCCTTGGATCTTGCCTAAGCAAGTCGAGTATAATGGAAGCTCCGGTCGATGACCAATGTATTACTATGGAGGACCTCGGTCCCATCCAGCCTAAATTCCCTGATGAACAACGTTGCATGCAAATCAAAAGCGTTGCAAAGGAAATCAAGATTTTTTCCATTCGGAAGGACTATGTCGCTAAGATGTTGGAGGTTGAAGAAAGCGACCCCAGCAACAACAAGGAAACAAAAGTGACTTTGGAGACTGAACTGAAGTCGCTCGAGGAAAAGATTACTATCCTGGAAGGTAAGATGACTGATTATTTACCTTGCCCAATTGCCCTCTGTTTTCATAACAATAAGAGTAAAGCGGTAAAAAGAACCGCTGATCCGGTCATTAGACCGGCTAAGTTTACGGCAAAAGCCACCCAAAATCAAAATAAAAATAATAATAGTAAAGCTAATAATAAAAATAAAAGTAAAATTGATGCGGACTTTTGTTTTCCCTACGAAAACAACCAAAACTGCTCAGCGAAGGAAATAGAGAAAGTCCCAACTAATAATACTTTTGCAGCACTCAACACTGCAAACGAAGACGACGAGGACGTTTCCCACCCAAATATAAAATAAAACCCATCTTTATGCGTATGATTTATTCATACAACTTAATTTTACAGGAAATTCATCGAAATTACCCGACCGCTACTAATACCCACACTAAAGGGTATATGAAAATTGAAGCGCAAAGCGCTGATGATCATAGAGATATCACCAACTATTTAAAAGAAAAGCAACTTGAGCACTACGTTATTGAACCCCCATCCACAAGACCACTAAAACTTGTCATTAAAGGACTTCCTGAAACTATTGAACCCGAAGATATTAAAAATGATTTAATATCCAAGGGAATTAATATTCTTAAAGTAGCTCAACTTAAAAAATTTGTTACGAAAACCTCACCTATCTACATGATAGAGATTGCTCGCGATGATAAAGTCAATGACATTTATCAAGTGCGCAGCTGTCTCTACATGCAGATTAAGCTGGATCCATTTAGAAAGGCAATAGAATAACGCAGTGCTACAACTGTAATTTTCTTCCATCACGCGAGCCAAAAATTGTAGTATGAAGACACGTTGTTTGAAGTGTGGTGAAAACCACAGGACAGGCGCGTGTCAAATTAAAGAAAAAATTGAAAATCCGCTATGTATCAACTGTAATGCTAAAGGTCACATGGCCTCCTCTACCGAATGCCCGCTCTTTCCCAAGCCTAGAAAAGGTAAGGAAAATCCCAAGTCGAAAATGTTAAACGACACTTTAATAATTCCCAAGTAATCCCCGGAGTTAGTTACTCCCAAGCCTTAAATCCTGAAAAAGCCAACAGATGGCAGCACCCGGGAAAACCTCCTCACGGCGTCAGAATCAAATGATAATAATAAAAATAATAGTAAAACACGGAAGCACTAAATGCTATCCAAAATGACTCAAGCGAGTTTGGCTTTCTTCAAGCCATTCTCGAGATAAGAAAAAATTTTTGATCTTTTTCCTTCACTTCTCACTGAAATGAAGAAATCTTATAGTTGCAATAACCCAGCAGACAAGCTAAATTGTCTGCTAAAAGGAGTTTGCCCTCTTTTTTCAATAATCTAACCGTTAATGATGTATAGTTTCTTTGGGCTCTCTATTTATTCCTGGAATGCTGACGGTGTGAAATCGCGTATTGTTGAGATACGCGATTTCGTTGATAAGCACGCCCCGATTTGTTTTTAATTCAAGAGACACATCTGAGACCAGAGGATTCATTTAAAATTCCAAACTACAGATGCTATAAAAACGACAGGACCCACCCAGCCCCTGGCAGGGTGGAACTGCAGTTCTTATTAAAACTGTATTCCCCACTATGTCCCCACCCCGCCCCTGTTCACTGGTGTAGAGGCGACGCTTTTGATGCTCACTCCTAAAGATCACGAGCCGATTCTTATCGGTTCGACTTACATCCCACCGATAAACGATTATTTTAGAAACCTCGGTGCCGCCCTCGACACCATTTTTAATATTACCAATATGACCATTCTTGTAGGGGACTTTAATGCAAAGCATACCTCCTGGGGCTGTCCTGTTAATGACGCCAGAGGAAACAGGCTCTACAGATACGTTGTTAATAGTGGCATAGATGTAATAGCACCCCCACCCCTACTAGGTTCGGTACTGCTTCAGCTACAATAATTGATTATGCACTAATGAAAATCTAAATTGGCCTTGTACCATTGACTCAATCTCTGAATTAAGTTCTGATCATAATCCAATTAAATTAAATTTCCCAAGAACACCCAGCTTTGAAATTCCCCCTCCCCAACTTTACACTAACTGGAAGCTTTTCACAAAAAATCTTGCAAACAATGATAACTTGTACCTTCCACAGGCCAACTCTACCCCAGAGATTGAGTCCCAAGTCAATGATCTCACTAGTGAGATTCTCACTGCGCATGGTAATGCATCTAAACCTATGATCCACAGGGAGCCACCATTTGTGCAGGGTGAGCTCAAACATCTGTTCCACGAAAGAAACAGAGCCAGGAAATTATGGCAATTTACCAGATTCCCGCTTCACAAAACTGAACTAAATAGGATTCAAAATAAAATTAAAAGAAAGGTCGGTCTCTACAGACAGCAGCTTTGGGAGGAACACCTTACTTCCTTGGATGCCGAAGACGGCTCCCTCTGGGGAACCGCTCGAGCATTCAGGAAAAAGGCCACTCCGATCTCCGCCCTTAATGGCCCAAACGGCGTTGCTCTCAGTGACACAAACAAAACAGATCTTATAGCCAAATCACTCGAGAGCCAATTTCAATTAAACAACATCCAAAATCCACAAAAAGATCATATCATTTCCAAAATTGTTGAAACATACATTACTGATCATACTAACAATACTGACCCTATCCCGCCTGCTCTTCCTTCGGAAGTAATTAATTACATTAAAAAGATTAAAATTAAGAAAAGTCCGGGAAGAGACGGAGTTACTAATAAAATGATTAAAAACCTTCCCCTTCTAACAGTTTTCAAAATTACTAATATCATTAACAATATGTTCAAACTTAGATACTTTCCGAATGCATGGAAAACTGCAGTTGTAATTCCTATCCTGAAACCAGGGAAAATCCCAAACTTGCGGAATCCCATCGACCGATATCTCTACTACCGATTTAGCAAACTGGCAGAGAAAATTATTGCTGCCAGACTTAATGATTACTTGGAAAATGAAAATATCCTTGTTCCGGAGCAGCACGGGTTCCGTCCTCGTCTCTCCACCACCCATCAACTGCTACGAGTAGTTGAGTATATCAAAGATGGAATTGACAGACATCAATATACAGCTGCAGTGTTTCTAGACATTCAGAAAGCTTTCGACAGAGTTTGGCACACTGGCCTTCTCTTTAAATTAATAATGTATAAAATCCCACCCCCACTAATTCTTCTCCTAAAATCTTATATCAGTGACAGATCTTTCACTGTCAAAATTAACAGAACTTTTCCCAAGTAAGACCTGCCAAAGCCGGCGTCGCACAAGGGTCCATTTTAGACCTGTACTTTTAACCTCTACGTAAATGATATTCTTAAAACTACTAACACTATGATTTGTATGTATGCGGATGACACTGCCATTTTAAGTAGACACTACAACCCCAACACTCTGACACAAAAAACATAAATGAACACCTGGCTCACCTTGAGATCTGGTTCTCCGTGTGGAAAATAGCACTTAATACTACGAAAACTGAAGCAGTATTCTTTACTCAAAGACGTCCACCCCCTGAAATCACGCTCCAAAACCAAAGAATTCCCTGGTCTCAACACACTAAATACCTCGGTGTTATAATTGATAAAAACCTCACGTTCAGACAACACATTACATACGTAAGAAATAAATTTAAAAATGCTACGCGACAACTTTTTCCCTAATCTGCAAAAAGTCTAAATTAAATAGACATAATAAAATGCTTATCTACACCCTGATTTTAAAACCACTTTTAACTTATGCTTCACCAATCTGGGCACACGCAGCAAGAACCAATATCAATCTCATTGAAATTTCCCAAAACGTTATTCTACGACAAATCCTCGATGCACATTGGTACATGAGGAACGCTGACATTAGATCAGCTCTTAACATTCCGACTATCAGACAAACTATAAGTAAACTAGCTATAAACTTCTTCAGTAATATTGACGGGCATGAAAACCCATCTATTCAAGAGATCCCTACTTATCCAACTTATCCCTTCATCCGTAGATCAAGAGATATCTTGGTCGATCCTGATTTTAATTAATTTTTAACTTTTTTTTCTCTTTTTCTCTTCATCTTCCAATTTTCAAAATTTTGCTGCGTTCCAACTCTGTTGAATCGCAGTGTGTTCTGATTTGCTGCCTATCCTAGCAAAGTACTTATTCCCCATTATCTGAACTCCTGGCTCGGCCAATAAATCGCTCTCTTTCGTTCCACAGCCCATATTCCCACCTCCTGTTATTTTTTCCCGCACTTTCTGATCTCGGTTCTTGCTGTAACCCGATTGGCCACTGTAACTCCGCCCACTTAATGGACGCTTCGAAAAACGATTTTCAGCTCTTAAAAGAGCTTTTTTGATTACTTATAACTTTTATTGTAATTATTTCTCCCATTAAATTTTTTAAATTTCAAAATTTTTCATAAACTAAATTTTAATCTTATTCAAATACTTTTCTATAAAGGGCAATGGTAAATTTTTTACAGTCATCTTTATTCCAGGATAGGAGATTTGAGTCCGACGGGACTATGTGCTCCAAAATTCACCCTAACGTATATAATAGTGTCAAATATAAGTTACTTGGAAACCTCACATCCAAGTAACTTATATTTTCATAATCTACAGAACTTATATTATTATAAAATGATCATTTTCCTAAAACTGGGCATTGGTAGAATTCATTAAAGGCATATAAAAACTACCTGATAGGAGATTAGGGGCCGACAGGCCTAGGTGCTCCAAATAAGTCTGTCAACGATCATGTGTCAATAGGAATTGAGTTTGGGTGCCGAGGCGATCCCAGTGCTCGCTTCGCTATTGGCCGGCTTGCTCTGTTCCTATTGGTCGAGAGTAAGTCTAGTATAATTTTAAGTTTTACCTGAAGAATTTTAAGAATTAAAGCGATTTAAATTAAAATATTGCGCGGTCTGTTAAATGAAGGATTAATTACATATTTTTCAATTCGAGCAATTGCTCGGTTTGTATGATTATCTATATTATTGAAAAATTTTGTAGCTATTTTTTTGAAGAAACATTTTAAGGTTTTAAGTTTGATTGCGAATCTGATATCTTCATTCCTGACATACCACGGAGAATCCGTGATAATTTTAATAATTTTATTTTGAGCTGATTCCAGCATCTTGATGTTTGAATAGGCTGCGTGGCCCCAGATTGGACTTGCATATTGTAGAATTGGTCTGAGAACGAGTTTATAAATAAGCATCTTATTTCTTAAGGATAAACATGATTTCCGTGCAATTAAGGGGAAAACTTTAGCGACGGAAATATTGAATTTTCTACGTATTTGTATAATGTGTTGTTTAAAAGTGAGTCTTTTATCTAGGATTACTCCTAGGTATTTGGTGCTTTTGGACCAGGGTACGTGCGTGTTGTGTAAATATAATTTCGGTGGTTCTTTTTTAATGTGGTGTGAAAAGAAGACGACCTCTGTTTTTGCTACATTTAAAGCAATTTTCCAAGTAGAGAACCAGTCTTTTAGTTTGGCTATATGTTTGTGTAAGAAGTGAGTAACGAGTTGTAATTCGTTACTTTGTGCCAGGATCGCCGTGTCGTCGGCAAACATGCAAATCGTGGATTGGCTGGTTCTAGGGATGTCATTTACATATATATTAAATAATATTGGCGAGATGGAACTGCCCTGGGGCGTTCCAGCGTTAATTTTTCTATTAGTCGAGTGGATATTATTTACTTTGACCGCGAAGGATCTGTTAGTAAGGAAGGAAGAAATTAATTTAATTAAGTGGGGAGGGGTGTTAATTTTGATTAATTTGTAGAGTAGCCCCACATGCCATACTCTATCAAACGCTTTCTGGATATCTAGGAAAACAGCTCCGGTTGACTTCCGGTCGCGAAATCCTGTCTTTATGTACTCCACCACCCGCAGAAGCTGGTGTGATGTGGAGAGTCCGGCTCGGAAGCCGTGTTGTTGGGGAATTAAGATGTCGTTATCGTTGAGATGTTGACAAAGTCTTTTTTGAATAATTTTCTCAGTAATTTTACTGAGAACAGGTAATAATGAAATGGGGCGGAAACTGTCTGGGAGAGTAGGGTCTTTCCCAGGTTTTAGGATCGGAATAACCGAAGCTGTTTTCCAAATTTTTGGGAAGTATCCCACTGTTAGAATATTATTTATAATATTAGTCAATTGGAAGACGACCGATCTAGTGAAATGTTTGCACATTTTGTTAGTAATGCCCTCTCGGCCTGGGGCTTTTTTAATTTTAAAATTGTTAATTATTTGAACTATTTCAGAGGGTTTAGTAATAGAAGGTGAATCGTCGAAGTTATTTTCGTTGTTGAAGAACCTAGTAACCAGCCTTATGTGATTGTTGTCTTGAGTTGGGTTTGAGATGTTGTTAAGCTGAAATTGGCTTTCTAGCGAGTTCGCTAGTGTTTCAGCTTTTTCCTCGTCTGTGTAGGCGATCCCGGTGTTGCCTTTAAGGGCTGAGATGGGGGATCTCTTCTTCTTAAAGCCTTTGGTCGTGCTCCACAGGAACCATCGACCGTGTCTAAAGAAGCGAGTTTGTCCTCCCATTGTTTCTGAGTGACTGCTTGAATTTTCCTTTTGATCTTGTTTTGAATTCTATTAAGTGTTGTTTTGTCAGCGGGATTTCTTGAGTATTGATAAATTTTACGTGCTCTGTTTCTAGTTTTAAAGAGTGTTCTTAAGTCGTTTATCAATGTAGTAGTTATTATTAGGTGTATTTGCTTAGATGAATTGTCGTAAGCTGTGAGAATTTGATTTGTGAGAGTGGAGACCTGCTCGTCTATTTCCTCTCCCGAGTGTGCTGTGATTGGTTGAAAAGTGGGTGTGTCGGCTAGATGAAAGCGAAATCGTTCCCAGTTAGTGGAAACGTTTCTTGTGGGAAAATTAAATTGTATAGATGTTTGGAAGTTTAAAATGATTGGATTGTGGTCTGAGCTAAGCTCCGGCGAAGAAACAATATCGGAGACCCAATATAAATTTCTCGTCAGAGCGAAGTCGATTGTAGAGGCGGAGTTAAAGCCAAATCGTGTTGGTGTGTTGGGAGCAACAATATCAGTGTCCGTGTTATAATTAAATTTTTAATCAGTTGCCCCCTGGGGTTGTTGTCATTGCAACCCCAGTGTTTGTGGTGAGCGTTGTAATCTC
Source organism: Trichonephila clavipes (assembly GCA_019973935.1). Lineage (NCBI taxonomy): Eukaryota > Metazoa > Arthropoda > Arachnida > Araneae > Nephilidae > Trichonephila > Trichonephila clavipes. The sequence goes on along the minus strand of BMAU01010412.1, from coordinate 10 downwards.
CGCATAAAAT
>BMAU01010407.1:0-10270 GCA_019973935.1 Trichonephila clavipes | reverse complement strand
AAATATCTTATGCGGCTATTTTTTCAATTGCTTGCATTCCCGCAGAAGAATGGTTAAGTCAGCAGTGAGAATCTTGCAAAAACTGTTGTAAATAATAATAATAAACTGTTGTATATACCCTTGAAACAGAAATAAGATTTATTTGATAAAATCAGCATTATTATCCATGCCAAAAATGAAATCGTATTTCGGATACATACAGCAGTAAAAAACTTTTTAAAAAATATTATGTGCTTTACTTACATAATTGTTATTTAAAACAAATCTGGAAATTGTAAGCTAATATCATTTTTAATTCACTTTTGGAAATTGTAAATTGAGTCTAGCTTTTACACTCATTGAAAGTAATTCATTCCTCTCTTAATGAATAACGTGAAGGTAAAAATATACACATAACATTTATTACCGAATTAGTAACTTTGCTGAAAAAAATGAAAGATAATAGAAAGCTTTTTAATACGGTTACATATGAATTCAATACATATATATGAAATGCCTTACCACTGTGTAAGCAAATATATTCTATTTTAAAATATTCAAGTGTGTTACATACAAAGATTTTTTATGGTTTGGGGCACATTTAGGAAGGGGAGAGAACATTTCTCAAATCCAGAAACAGAAACAGAGGCTTAAGGCATTATAATTCTTTAATACCTCTGATGGTCCTAAAAGACGAATCAGGGTTTCTCATACCACTTTTCACTTCCAACAATAACTTCCAATTGCTTTTAATCCAACCATTTTCCAACATCTAATGCTCCCACTGTGAACGATCAGCACAGCCATTTGGAGTCCTTAGACCCTAGCTGTCTCGTATTTGGAGCCCCTCAGAGAGATAATTTCCCCAAGTAAAACTCCCCATCAATACAATGAAGATGAGTGCACCGAGAGGGTGGAGCTCAAGCCGAGAACGTATCCCAGAGTGCAATCTGCGTTTGAGCTACCTATCTATGTACACTGTGTAAAAGGGCTTCCATTTCAATGAATTTTTAGCCATGCATGTCAAACAGGTGCCACTGTAATCGCTTCTCTACGTGGCTTTCCATACTTCACTTGATTACTTGGAGTGGAATGTTACTGCATACTGAATTTCTGGTACCGTTACATGTTGGTTAGAAGAATTTCACACGGAAATAGGTTGGGTGGTGAATGAAAATGTGCATCAGATATGAAGTGTTGTGGAAACATCTCGCTTTCCAAAATGTCTGTTTTAAAAGAAATGGAACATATATGTGAGAAATAATGAGAATAAAAGTTAAAATTATTAAGGATTTTGGTTCAGATATATGATTCTGTTAAGACATTTACAATAAATTTAAATTGATCTTTTAAAGATAAATTTAATACTTTGGAATTTTAATAATTTTTCATGCTTACAACATCCATTATTTATTAATAGTTTTATTGATAATTTATTCACAATTAAGATTATTTCCTATATGAATAATAGATACTAATTACAGTGCTTCAATATACGGTTATACAAATTAAAGAAAGTGCTTTAAACGATTTAATCCGATTTACCATAAATTAAATGTGTAAATGAATGAAATTGAAAGATTTCAATATATTAGCAAAAATTTCATTATATATATAGAAGAATCTTTTTTATATATCTTCACGGTAAAAAAATTCAACCAAATACATGACTAAACAGTTGAGTTTCTATTTATATCTACTATTATTTTTAAGAGAATGAAAATAAAGTTTATGTATAATTTATCCTACAAATAACTTTCCTATTATTCGTAACAATTGTTATAATTAAAACATTTAGCTAGGTTTAAAAATTCATATGGTACTTCTTAAAATTAGTTTTTAAGTAGATTAATTTTATATTTCTTACAAAATATTTCATCAATTAATTCAATGTATGTATATTCTAGAATAAACTTTAAAAGACTCTGATTAAAATATTAATTCAAGGTTTAATCATTCATTAAATAGAGAGTTTCACAGAGAAAGAAACGTATTGCAATAACGTAATAATTTATTCCTCATCATAGAGTTTCGATTACGATTATTAGTCTGTCTGCGATATTTTTTCTATCTAGTAGACACGTGTTTGAAAGTATTTAAGTAACATTTAATAGAAATAATTCGAGGGAATTTTTTATTTAAAAAATGTAGCAAGCTTAATTAGGGAGAATAGACGAGTCCCACTTTGGGTATATGTACATATTTTATTGCCGATTTTATGACTTGCTTTATAGAACAAAATATAGTAGAATGATTTAATAAGACAAGTATATAAAAACACTTTTTCCCCCCAGACAACTTTGAATTCTTTTTAAAAATTTTTAATGTTTCTTTTCTACAGAAGATTTATCTGTGATCGTTCCCTTTTGTATTTTAAATAGCACGTAAAATTTTAAAAATAATATCTCTCTTTTTTTCACGACGTTAGTATTCATAATCACTACGGAACGAATTCATTTTACACTTAAAAAATTATTTCTCAAGAGGAATCTTCCAATGCAATTTAATTATATTGAAAATGAATAAACTTTTATTATCACAAGTTAAGATGAAAATTAATAAGTTTATTTAAATAAGGGTAGTCATATTTTGTTTTGCTTATTTGTTATCAACAACATCGTGGATTAAATGTATTAAATATTTACACAAATAACTAATTTCTGCATTCAACACATTCTCTGGAAATCTTTTTTATCGCTCTTTCCGAGTTTACACCACTAAAGAAAATATTTATTTTCTCTGTTAAAGTTAAGGAGTCTCATAAGCTTTAATTTAATTTTTCAGTTTCCTGAAAAACGCGTAATTAATTTTATTTTAACGCTTAAGTATATTTTTAAGCATGGTTTGAACCAAAACTAATATCGAAATGAAACAAAAAAAAAATGTTGAAAAACTTAATGTAAGGGAATGTGCGAAAGAGAATATATTTAAATAGAATTTTCGATAACAAATGGAAATAATGTAAAGAGAAATTATATTAACCATATCGAGTTTTTAAATACAAGTAAAAAGTTATATTTAAAAGATTGGGTAGAATAAAGAAATAAAATTAAAATTAGAAGAGAAGGCTGAAGCTCTCTAGTTGCGGTAGAGAATGCAATTCAGAAAATTAAAGTTTTTATCTTATGGGATAACGTATTTAAAAGCAGCTCAAAATTAGTAACCCGTAAAAATATAAAACTCTAAAACGTTACCTTTAAATTTTAAAGAAAAATGCGGTATCTTTTAAAATAATACATGGATAATACGAAGAAAAGCGTTGTTCATTAATGTTAAGCGTTTTTGAAACTTTCCTTTTATCAAAGTAAAAATATTTTTAATATCTTGTGTTTTACAATTAAATCAAAAACAACCGGGAAATTGTAACCAATTATTATATATATATATTTATAACATATAAAATTACTAAAACTCTCACTTAATGCTTCTTGAACAATAGGAAAGAAAATATTAAGACAGCACAAAAATAAAAGCATGAACAATATCATTGATAAAGGAATATTAACTTAACCCAGTTGTTCCCCCAAGCTTTCAATATTTTGCGACCCCAATTTTCAATCATAATTTTCATCGCATTGCCCTCCGTACAATATCAACAACATTTAATTTGATACTAATATACTATGGCACACACAAGGCTACACATACGACTTTAATTAGAAACTGTACAAACTATTAAAGTATGTGTTTATATTTTGGCATATTAAGACAAGCCCATGGGAGTTACTAATAATTATTAAACCTGTTCTTAAATTAGTATTGAAGAATAACCAATCCCATACGTTCTGCAGTATTGATAAATTTATTAGTGTTATTTTATACACACTCACACAATAGTTGGAACCTGTTTTTGTGGAGGTAAATAGGGACCACAAATAAAAAAAAAACGCAGAGAAAAAACCTCAAAAAATTTCATAAATTCTTACATATAATGAACTAATTCGTGGAAATACTACAAAAACTTTTTTATATGGTGGATAGGGAGCGCATAAAAAAGTCGCATTTATAAACATATGCCAATTATTTACGAACTTTATATATGTAAGAATACGCTTCCATAACAAAATAAATAATTAAATATTACACATGGAAACATTTTAAAAACATATAGTTTCGCATCGTATGCACGGATAAGTTTTCAAGATGCACATACATTATTCATTGCTACTTATCGTAATCCAAAACCCTGTAATGAATAAGCCTGGCAAAAATCGCTTTCGTCACTTGAAGGTACAATTTCCAGTTGTTTTACTTTTTGGCAACATAAAGTAAGAGATAAGTTTTTGGTCGAAGGTCGGGTGGTCAGTGGCTTGTAAATGTCACAATAACCAGCTTTACATGATTGAAGCCTTTTGGAATTTTATACTCCTTTCCTAACTGGTATCTATTTTAAGAAAATGCTTTCTTAATTTGTTTTAAAGCGTGATCCCTGCATATTTTTATCCGCTCTCAAATAATCTGGCTTGTGTGTCTTTATAATTTTCAGAATTATTGATTATGTTACTGTCATTGAAAGTTTGCCGTCTTCAATCAGCGCGGACTGTTGAAGCGTTGAGAGAAAGCAACTGAGAGAATGCGCACTTATCGGGAGACTGTTTATTACAAATGAACAGAGCGTCTTGAAGTATCTGCATTTCAGTGGCGTAACGTACACCCCCTCATCACCGGGGGCAGGACTCTAAGGAAACAAGGCCTGACTTACGCTAAATACGTATTTACCCAATTTATAAAACTTTAAAAACAAAACCTGATTTTCAGGGAGGAGGGAGGGTTCTAACATTCTCCATTACACCGCTGGTATATAGAAAACATTACAGTGGAGCCAAAGACATTGAGTCCTGTCACGTGGGGAGGACTCAAGGAGCCCTAGATTGACTAACGCTAAATACATATTTACCCTATTTATAAAATATTAAAAGGCGAAACCTGACTTTCAGGGAGAAGGGGGTTCTTAACATTATCCGTTACACCACTAGCATTCAGATAGAAAACATTACAGTGGTGTCAAAGCCATCGAAATTCATACACCGCATAAAAAATATCGCACAAAAGAAAATCGCACAAAAGGGAAATAGCATAGAAAAAGACCGTACAAGAACAAAGTTCGACTGTAATGTAATTGTGTATTTTTATTATATCAGAATGTATTTTGTTTTCATTCTTTTCAATAAATTAATATTTTTTTTGAATAATTTTATAATTTTGACTTTTCTAAAAGCTCGCGCCTCCCTGATAGTATTATCACGCCCCCAGGGGTGCACCCCACAGTTTGAGAAAAGCTAAATTAAGGCTTCGGACTAACTTTAGAATTAAAGAGTAACATACACGAGGATAAGTCACAATAGTAAAGGGACCTTTCTCTTCTCTTTCCAAGAGTTGTAAAAGCGCTTGTATCCGGTACTGAATGAGGGGTATCTGGCAACACTTCTGTACAATGTGTAACTAGTCTTCTATGTAATCGCTGGGGTGTAGCAGACCATTCAATATAGAAGCTACATTGTAGATATGAACCAAGGAAGTATCAAAGAAGTGATTCGGGAAGTGCTTGGGGAGTATGTGATACCCCCTGTGCTTGATGTTAGCCTTCTTTCCTCCATCATTATACCCTCAATGACTTGACCTCAGTGGTTGACATCGATGACAATTTTTCGTCGTCAAATAAAGAAACTCTTCCCAGCATTTTAAGCTGTCTATCAATTCGCATGAATTATGCTTTGCGATAAAAGCTGTAACCATACCTGCACTTGTATGAGATTAATGATTTCTTCCAGGCCTCCAACTTCTGCAAACAAATGTGAATGACTGTCCTCTTTCCTCCTTGGTGCAGTTCAACAATGGAGTTGACATGTTGAACGGACTGCCACAACCCAACGATTATGCTGAAAGCCGGGTGACACGCGTTGTATACAAGTGGTGCCGACTATCACTCATTCATAGCAAGATAGCAGCGCTGTTTGCTAAACCTAAGAAAGAGAAATGCAAATGTCCTTGCACTTGATTTACCCTCGTAAATGTCAAAATTAACTATTTGTTAGACTCCTTAGATCCCGAACTCCGCTTTTCAGCACATCGAACAAACTACCAACAAAGCTCTTGGAAAACTGAATATTCTTCCTCGAAAGCTATGCGGAACTTCTTGGGGCTTAAGACCTCAAACCCTAAAAAGCACTTTCTGCACTGTTATCAGACCGGTTTTAGAATATGCGACCCCAATTTGGACTCCGGCCTCTATTTCTGTTAAGCGGAAACTTGATTCTGTACAACACAGAGCTGCCAAAATTAGGTTATTGGAGCAGTGTCATCAACCAATAATGAAAAGGCCTAACAGAATGTGGCCCGCAAACTTGCCATTATCAGCGTTCACTAATAAACTACGCTCATATGGTTTGAACATATCTCTAGAAGAGTTTTGATAAATGGAAGCATTCTACAAGGCTCAAAAGATCTTCGGACTCTCCAACTTGATAGTGAAATCAGTAAAGAACTCAATTCTGGATCATTCTCCTTGAGTTCCTTCAGAGCCCTCATTCCAAAAAAACCCACCAAAGAATACCTGTTTCAAATTGGAATTGTTGCAGCCATGTTCCAAAAAAAACAACCCTGTAACTCTCAGACAAAAAAGACTGGAAACGACTAGCAATACTCTCTCAAGATAACTTGCAATCGCCTACACCGATGGTTCCTCAGACGGATCCCTCAGCAATGGAGGTGCCGGAATCATCTTACTCCTCCCAGATGGTAATAACTACAAACACAAAATTAACACAGGCATAATCGCCTCAAACTTCACAAGTGAACTCGTGGGCAATTAGAGAGGCCCCTTATATTATACCAACAAGACCCACATGTTATTGATTCTACAGAAGGATTATAGTAATCTTCTCAGATTCTAAATCAGCTAAAGAAGCCATGAGAAACGGGGAGACTAACATCTCCCATGATATTATTACCCTTCTAGAACAGCTGCACAACAAAAGAAAATCCTGTATCCTGCAATGGATACCCGCACATGTCAACATTGAGGGTAATGGTGTGCAGATATATAGCCTCGCCAAAGAAGCTAGAGGCATCGAACAAGTGCACCACCATCACACTCTGATGATGCCAACGCAGTAGCCAAACATAGAACTATGAATCACACTTTTTTAAAAAACCCCCTAGTTACGGAATTTGACTGTCCTCGAATTATAACATCCACAATTGCCAGATTGAGAACTGAACACCTTAAGGGCATGAAGATTCACCCAGACAAGACAAAGATCATATGCGTTCAATGCAAACACTGCCCAGATGCTAACTGACGCCCAATCACATTTTGACTAAATCATGCAACGAAGTTAGCCAAATGGGAATGGTCCCTCTGGAGGGACTCTTTGCGGGAGCTCCTGTACAGCCCTGATGCTCCAGAATATGTAGAATTCGACGGAATTTAGTGATATCTGTCTAGCAATGCATTTATCTTATCACCTATAATCAACAACTGTTATTTCTCTAGAGGAATTTGGCGATGATCTTGAATCCTTCACGACATCGTGGAATATTTAATTCTTTTTAGTTTGCAGACCTAATGGAAAATACCATTTGACCACACCCATCTCCTCAAAAGCTGCCACTTCATATTTCAGAGTGAGATGATGAAATATTGCATTATCATCGATCATCAAAGCAATAATATTTGGAGATCAAATACTATTGAATTCTGGAGTAAATATGAAAAAGAATACCCTAGGGTCGATATAGTAAAAGAACGTGCTTTTGTCACTATCATCTGCCATCACATATGCTGCTAGGACATATTTAGCTGGTTGCAAATGATTAATAAAAATGTAACTAAGAAAAGTTTAATTTAAACTTTTACCCTTAAATCACAACGAAAGCCACAATTTAATTGGTTTGTTAACTAGAGAGAGAGAGATTAATTGTTTTCTTTATAGTAAACTTCGTAAAAGAAATCCTATTCATTCAGCTACAATCATTCGAATGCAAGTGATTTTCAAACAATTTTTTACATTATATTTCGTCTGAAGATTCTTTCACCCAACGAAAAAGCAAAAAATAATCTAATCTTCAAAATGTTTCACGCCACCCGAAAGAAAGAAGGAGAATGATCTCCAAAGACGAATGCAAAGGCTGAATGGTTGTTATATAAAGACACACAAATAATACTAGGAACTAAATTTTCTTTTCAAGCGCAATAAATAAAAAAGACTGTCGCTGAGTTTCGAATGTGGGATGTTACTCTCCCAACCCAATTTTCGTTTTCTAGATGAAATGTTTTTCGAAAAATATTGCTATTTGTAACTTGTTCCGGCCAGCTGACGTTGCGAGATCTTTCCATGGTCGGAAACTGAAGCATCTGGGAAATCCATCAGTGACTAGAATGCACCACGCACCCCCTTTGAAAATCGATGAGGAATTTTCGGAAACTTATTAAAAACAAATGGAGCCTGCCGAGTTTTGTTTTTGTAAAGAAATTTCTGACGGAAGGGATAAAGTTACGCCAGGCTCGTGTCCCTTTTTGAAAATTCTTCTCTCAAGGCACGTACCGCTTCTGTTCTAAGGTCATTTTATCATATATATTTTTTCCCCTTTTAGTTTTATTTTCCCCTCCGTCTGCTTGGTTTAGTTTTTAGAGAGCGCTTACGTGATTTATTTCTCGTGCGACACATATAAGCTTACTGTGTCAAACAGTGCAAAACGGAAGTCAACATAAATGTTTAGTGAAAGTGCGTTTATCCTATCACAAAACGGAAGGAAAGATGCACAGTGTTATTAAAGTGTGCTGTTTCCTATAGTTTCACATGAATATGCTTTTACTTTATACACCGTACATATATATATATATACACTCTGTCGCAAAAAAATATATGCACCCAGAAGAAATCAAGCTACAATCACGAAACTCGGCAAGAATGTAGTCTGGTAAGAGATATGCAAATGATTAAAATTTCGAAGCCAATGAGACAAAGGCTAAGTGTGCTATGCGCATATTAGTTGCGCAACTGGGAGAGTTTAAAAGCATGAGTACGAGCGCCGTACGGCTATCAAACCGTCTGATGACTTTGTAAGGCGATGTGTGGGCACCAGGACTGCCTCTAAGACACGTAACCGGCGGCGAAAGTACGAGCAGCTGGCCCAGGACTTTGACCAGGGCCGCTATGTAGGCCTCAGAGAAGCAGGTTGGTCAGCTGGGCATCGGGCATGTCGGCCGCCTCGGTCGGGCGATGGGGTGGTTGCTCGGTGTTGGCAACAGTGGATCTGCAGAAGTAGAGTGTACCGTCGCGGAGGGGGTCAGGACGTCCCAGGAACACAAATGATCGCGAGGATCGTGCAATCAGAAGAGTGGCCACTTCGGCACCAACAACGTCGCTAGCATCGATTCAACGCCACTTACCTCCTTCCAGACATCCAGTGCCATCAAGAAACCATAAGGAGACGACTGACCGAAGTTGGCTTGAGGGAGCCGACGTCCGCTAAGACGCTTACCACTGACCCCACATCATAGGCAGTGTCGACTGGATTTTTGCCGACCTCGGGCAACTTGGAGTGTGACAGACTGGAGACGTGTCATCTTCAGTGATGAATCCCGATTCAGTCTCAGTGCTGATGACCACCGCACACGTGTCTGGAGGCGCACCGGCCAGCGGTCCGATCCGGCATTTATTGTCGAGCGGCATACAGCAATTTCACAAGAGTGTGACAGTGTGGGGAGCAATTTCTTGGGACACACGATCATCTTTAGTGGTCCTTCAAGGCACTTTGACAGCTCGCAGATACGTGGACGATATTTTAACGCCGATTGTGCTACCCATGCTATCAAGTCGCCCAGGTGCCATTTATCAACAGGATAATGCTCGTCCACATACTGCGCGACTCTCCCAACAATGTCTTCAACGGATATGACGTCCTACCACGGCCTGCCAGGTCACCAGATCTTTCGCCAATAAGAGCATGCTGGACGCTGGGAAGGCAACTGCAGCCGTCCCGAGATACAGGAGAATTAACTGCGCAGATGCAAAGACTATGGCAGGATCTTCCACAGGGGGTCATAAGTGATCTAATTGAATCGATGCCACGCCGAATTTCGGCTTGTATAGCTGCCAGAGGTGGCTTTTACTACTTACTGATTTTTAACCTTTTGCAAGCTGTAACCGCTTAATAAAATGATATTTTTGTTCTGAATTTTTAATCATTTTGTTTATTTTCATATACACTACATGCATACCAAATTTCGTGAATGTAGCTCAATTTCTTCTGGGTGCATATATTTTTTTGCGACAGAGTGTATTAT
>BMAU01010395.1:0-17921 GCA_019973935.1 Trichonephila clavipes | reverse complement strand
CCTCGCCAATTTAAAATCCCGACTTCTGAAGAGTCTGATTTATATTTGAAAATTTTAGTTGGACTCCCCCCCACATTAATATATATATATATATATATATATATATATATATATATATATATATATATATATATATATATATATATATATATAATGCAATTATTTATGAAATCAAATGGCCTTTTATTTCAGCAAAAAATGCTACAGTTGCAATTTGATAAAAATTATCCGTGTCATCACCCATTTTGCGATATTCAGTGCTTCCCCATATTCTTACTAACTTTCCGTGATTAAATTTTTATACGTCATTATGAACTAGGACTGGCAAAATTTATTGTATTTAACATGAAATGTAAAGCAATTGATTTACACTAGAGGACTGTGAATATTATCTCTCTTTGACTCAAAAGTAATTTTTACCCACTTCAGAATTCCTCTAAAAGGACACGGAAGAATAACAAATAGAAGTTATACTATTATATGGTTGAATAAATAAACTATTTTCAGAGTATATGCATGTTTTGAAGATTTAAGAAGCAGAAAAAATAAGATTATTATCCTTAGCCTCCCCCCACCACACACACACTAATTAGTAAGAATAACGCTTTTACGACTGTCTAAAAAGTTTGGGAGGAGGGTTGGAACTCAATAATTAAATTAAACAGGAAATTATTTAAGTATGATGTCCATTATATAGGTAAACGTGTCTTAAAATTTTAGGGACATTCTTAGAAATAAAATTTTAGTTTTATAATAAGATATATTTCTATGGATAAGCTTTATTTAAATTATTTAAAATTAGTAAGGATATAAAATTACGACCAGAAAATCTTGTAAAAAATTGTGATTTTTTTTTCTTTAAAAAAATTAAAACATGCTTTGTATACTTAAATTAATATAAATTTATACAAGGGTTCTTTTAGTAATTTGTAAATAATTGGCCGTATGAATTTTAACATTGCAGAGAAAGGCATCCCTTTTATTTAAAATAATTTACTGTAAAGAAACAATTGTGTGAAATTGTAGTTTCTATTGTTGCTAAGGTAAAAAATCTACACTATTAAAATTCGTAGGTAAACGAAGGTATCTATGTAGGTATATAGGAATGGAGCGAACCACAGACGCAGAAACTCGCGGACGGTACCAAAATTTCGGGAATGATACGAGGAATCCGTTTTGACCATTTATATTCCGATATTCCAATTAATTAAAAAGATATTAATTAAAAAGCTTAAAACGCATTTGTTATGCATGTGGCGCCATCTGCAAAGAATAGTAAAGATAATATATTTTCAGGGGAATATTCGGAACTTCTTTTTTTCAGAGGTTTTTAAAAATATTTAAAAATTAATATAATAATTTTATATATATATAGTATAATGGAATTTTATCATAGTTTACATATTGATAAAGTACCTGGTAACTATGCTGTGATTTGTAAGTATTTTTATTATAATATTCTTTATGATCACTTTCTTAATAATGGTTCTTTTAAAAAATTAGTTTTGACACATAATGAAATTAGTAATCGTATTATTGCTATTTATAAAAAATTAGGTTATTGTATTCCTAAAATTAAGTATCCATATATTTTTTTAACTCCAAAATTCCATAAAAGTATGGTTAAATTTAGAACTGTGACAAATGGTTTGAGAACATATATTACTACTGCAGGCAAATTACTTCATAATATAATACAAAACTTTATTAATCAGCAATGTAATAAAGCTATAATTAAAAATAGTAAAGAGATTATAGATTTTTTTAATGATAAAAATATTTATTCAGTTCATAGTTATGACTTTGAAGATCTCTTCAATTCCATTGATTTATATGATATTAAAGTAATTTTAGAAAACCACAGCATGTATAACCTTAATATTAATTTTAACAAATTTAAAACTCTCATAGATTTTGTCTTAAAAGAAAATTATATCAGTTTTTTTTTTTTTTTTTAATGGTTCTTTATATAAACAAGAGAAAGGACTCCCACAAGGGGCCCACCTAGTAATAGTTTGGCTAATCTTTATTTACATTTTTATGAATATAGTTATGTTATTAATAATGACTACTACATTTTTAGATATATTGATGATTTAATTATTTTTGGTAAAAATGATAATTTAAATCCTATTATTAATTTTTATCCGTCCTACTTAAACTTAGTTAAAATTAATAATAATCCAATCAAAACAAATTACCTAGATGTATCTCTGTATATTAAGGATTTGAAACTACATACTAATATTTATGATAAAAGAGATGCCTTTAATTTTAATATCATCAAAGTGTCTTACTGGAATTCTAATTTATCAATATCTATATATAGAAATATTATTTTTAACTATATTTATTGCAATAAAGTATTAGTCAGCGATAAAGCTAATATTTTTTTAAATCTTAAAAAAATTTTTAATCACTGTATTGAACATGGATACCCTGCTAATTTTCTTTGTAATTATATTTATAATGGTTTTTTATGATACAATTTGTATTATTGTAATTATTTACTGTTATTATGTTTTGTAATTTTTTTAAATTTAGACAATATCTAATTTATCCTACAATTATTAAATAGATGGCGCCCCATGCTTTTTTTTAAAAAATCTTTAATATATATTTTTCAGAGTTTCTTTATAATTTATGCTAATTTTATGATTTTTATTTTTATTTTTATGATTTTATAAAAGTATATATATATATATATATATATATATATATATATATATATATATATATATATATATATATATATTTCTTATTATCGTATATCGTATCGCAATTAATCGTTTCTTATATCGTATCGCAAGTAACTTTATGCGGTTCTGCTCTCCCTATTTGGCAGGAACACGATACTGCACTGTTGGCCATCGTTATAAATCCGTTTTAGTAGGTTATGTTTATGTTCATATGTTCTTGTTTAATGATTTAATATTTAAATTTTACACATATAGAACTCTTTCCTTTCCTCTTGGTACATAGTATGACAAATTACAGGTGAAGGTTGGCGCCGCAAAACTTGTTTAAACCTGCAATCCTGGTTCCTAAGGCCAGGAATTTGTCTTTATATTATGTGCCTACTTCCTACTTTTAGTTATCTTAGGTTTATAACTTTATGATTATTTTTATATTTTTGTTTATGTATATGTATATGTGTGTATAAATTTATATATATGTGTATGTATATGTATATGATTATATATTGAAAAATTATATATTGATTATAAATATATATATATATATATTATATATATATATATATATATATATATATATATATATATATAATTTCTTTCAATTTAATTATTTTACAATTTTTTAAAAATATTTTATCAGTCTTTATCAAATGAAGTTCCAAAAAAAATTTTTTCACTTTAACGAATAACGAAACGGGTTATTGAAAAATATATTTTTTTATTTTAAAGGTATTAATCACGTTCTGAAATTGGAAGTTTTATCTACAAATTAAGGTCGCTTATAAAAATATTCCAGATAAAACAAAGGAAATATTTTTTAAAAAAAAAACACTTACGTAAAGAAATGTTTAAAACCATTTCAAAATAAATTTAGAAATTACCTTCTTTTTTAAAAAATTTATGGAATGGTTCGCTATTTTTTTTTAAATAAAAAACATTCAGTTAGAATTTCTCTCTTTGAATAACACATTCTTAACAATTCAAACTAATTACACTGTAAATGGTTTTCATTAACTATTTTTTTAAAAAAATTAAGTAAAGTTTTTGTAATTAAATTAGAAAAACTGTTCGAAAAAAGATTTATAAAAATATTAACTTATCGAAAGATACTCTACATAGCATTCTTTTATTTAAATAAAATTTCAAAAGCGAATAGCTCTGTTTTTATTATTTTGCAATAACATGCAAAATTTAAAACAAAAATTCGAAATTTGAAAAAAATTACTCTAAATTTAAATATCTATATTATTTCTTAAAATTTCAAATTCATCAACATATATATGCATCATTCTATATTAATTGTCCATAAAAAAGACATCGGTTTCTTTTTTTGAATACGAATTATAAGTTTTTCCGCTTGAACTTTCCTTCGTGTTAATGAAAAATATTTTACACTAAAAAAGTTCATGCTTTTCTCTTTTTTCCGTGTGTAGAACAATATTACGAGGCGTGTCCGTAAAATAAGTTCCACGGGCTACCACTGGCGCTAGGATCGTTTGTATGTGCGACCAGGCAACAGAGGCAGGTGGTTTGGTTCCCCCAAAATCCCTCACCAAGCTAGCGTCGCTGCGACGTTTATTCTTGGCTCAGCAGCCGTTAGCGATGGAGCTTCCTCTTGCGTCTCCCGCCAGCTGCGAGTTGCGGTCTGTTATTCGTTTTCTGGCCGCTAAGAAGAAATCGGCAAAGGAAATTCACGAAGAACTTTGTCAAGTGTATGGAGAAGAGTGTATGAGCTCTGGGATGGTGCGCAGATGGGTCAGGGACTTTAAAAAACAGACGTCCACGACGAAGCCCGTGCAGGGCGGCCATCGGCTTCCGACGAAACAATTGCCAAAGTCGAAGCGGCAATGCTTGAAGATCGACGGACTACAGTTCGGGAACTGTGCGAAAAGATTCCGGAGGTCAGCAAAACCACAATTGACAAGATTTTGACTGAACATTTAGGCTATTCAAAGGTCTGCGCAAGATGGGTACCAAAATGCTCACTGCAGACCACAAGCGGCAGCGCGAGTTGAAGCGGCCCAAGAATTTCTCGCTTTTCACGGAACAACCGAAGAAGAGGAATTTCTGGACTCTATTGTTACTGGTGACGAGACCTGGGTACACTACACCACACCGGAAACAAAGGAGCAATCGAAGCAGTGGAAACACCCTTCGTCGCCAAGAGCAAAGAAGTTCAAACAAATCCTGTCTGCCGGGAAAATCATGGCTAGCATTTTTTGGGATCGAAAGGGCGTATTGTTGTGCGAGTTTATGCCTCGCGGGACAACAATCAATGCTGACCGGTACTGTGAGACCTTGAATAAGCTTAGACGTGCAATTCAGAACAAGAGAAGAGGAATGCTGACAAAAGGAGTGCGTTTTCACCATGAAACGCCCGACCGCACACCGAATCGAACCACAGCCCCTCGTCGAAAGATTTGGATGGGAAATGGTGTCTCACCCACCCTACAGCCCAACTTAGCACCAAGTGACTTCCATCTCTTCCCCGAGTTGAAGAAAAACCTTGGCGGAACCCAATTCCAGACAGATGAAGAGGTGCAAAACGCGGTTGTTAATTTTCTACACGGACAGGCGGCAGAGTTCTATCACTCTGGTTTGAAAAAGTGGGTGCCTAGAATGCAGAAATGCATACAACGCAACGGCGATTATGTAGAAAAAAAAAGAAAGACTGAACTTTCAAAAATGTACTATTCTTTGCAATTAAACCAGTTTTTTGATGTGAAAAAATTCGTGGAACTTATTTTACGGACACGCCTCGTATAAGGAAATCTGTAGAAAGATTGATAAAATATCTTAAAAATTACGGTTAAAAAATGTGTTTTTCAACTTTTTCCTTTTGCGATAATATGTAAACAATACTTTTTTTTAAAAGTTTTCTGTTTAAAAATTACCGTTCTTTTCTATCTATATATGAAGTTTAAAAGCATTAACTTAAAAATGAAGCCCGAAAAAAAATTTTACTTTAACAAAAAACGAAATGAAAAATTAACAAAAATCTTCCGATATTTTAAAGGTTATTTTTACTGTTCTACCCGAAGGAGATCGTAGCATATAAAACAGCAGTTCCCTAGTTCGAAACTGAAGAGGAAAAAACTTTCAATTTTGCATTACACTTTAATCAAACGTTCAGAAAAAAGCAATCATTTCAAAAGCAATCTGTTAATGTCTCTTTCATTTATTACTTATAGATAAACTTTTCACATAAATAAACCTAATTAAAAATTAATATAATATAATTATATATATATATATATATATATATATATATATATATATATATTTCAATTTAATTATTTTACAATTTTATTTAAATATTTTTGGAACTTCTTTTTTTAGAGGTTTTTAAAACACGATCAAATTTTTTTCATGAAACTCACACAAAAAAAATTACAGATTCGTAAAAGTAATTTATTTCGCCACGATATGCTATAATTTATTTTACAAAATAATTATATTTTGTATTTTTTCCGATTTTTTAAAAATGAGTCGAAATCGGTTGCTTTTCTTGAATACGAATTATAAGTTGTTGCGCCTGAACTTTCTTTCACGCAATGAAAAAAAAAATATTTTTACACTGAAAAAAAGTTCATATTTTCTTTTTTTTTTCCGCGTGTAGAACAATATTATACGTAATCTGTACAAAGATTGATAAAAGATCTCAAAAATTACGATTAAAAAAATGTGTTTTTCAATTCCGTGCAACGCCGGGCCATGCAGCTATTTCGAAAAAGGGAAATTATTACTTACAGAAATTTGATTTTAATAAATATATATATGTTTTTTAAAAGGATTATTTCTATTATTTCATTACGAAATTAATTCTTTTTTAATTAAAAAGTACATCGTCTAATTAAGAAAATAAGTGGAATGGAACAAATTTCGAAAAAGGGAAATTTTTTGACATAATTTTAGAAATCACTCACATTGTGCACGTACAAACACACACACACAGAAATGCTGGTGTCATGAGGAAAAGAGGAAGCCCGAGCAACGCCGGGCTAAGCGGTGGACCGGACCATGAAGCAAGCATTTCAATAAACCTTTTCGTTTATTTTACAGGCATTTAAATAAGGGAATTTATTTTTAATTCAGAATTTAATATAATTAATTTAGAAGAGGAAACCATAAGGGAGTATCCTATGGTTTCTTATGGAACGAGAATTCTCGCATTTTAAATTTGTGAATTTTTAACTTTCTCTTCAAAAGAATACTTATTGCGTGTAAATTAGGCATAGCGTCTAGAATTTAGGCTTTTCATTCCATTTAATTAAAAGCTATAACACAGGCAGTATGTAATTCAATTTTTGTCTTCTTCAAACTCGAATTTCATTAGGTACAAAAAAAATCGTTTTCACAACTATGTATTTATATATGAATAATGACATTTAGCAGTAACATGTAATTGAAATGCACTTTTCCATTATTTTATTTGGCATAAATTTAGTAAAAAATTGAGTCGAGTTTATACATTATATCTGTAGAGATATGATTATACTATGAAAGGATATACGTATACTAAAATTTCCGTTTGAAAATCAGTTTTATTTATAATCTGATCTAGCTTTCAAGTATGAGAAAAAAATTGTTTCTAGTTAATTTTGGAAATCTGCTCTTTTATTTTTACAGAGAGAGAGAAAGACAGTTTGATAAAAAGTGATAAAATATTAAGCTTTTTAAAATTTTCCGTCTATATTCAACAAAAATATCAGAAACTCGATTTATTGTCAGAGTGAAAACCACAGCTTCCGGTCAATCCATCATTCGACTTGTATCATTATGAATATATATACATATTGAATTGTTATTAATAAAACAAGTATTTATGACAAGTATTATTACAAGTATTTAACGATTAAAATGTAATTTGATGACCCACAGAATGAGCGAAACAAATAACCGATTTAAAAAAAATCTATCAATGAATATTCAGCGCACAAAATATCTAACATTATAAATAAACATTGTATTTTATAGAATAGAAAACTAAAGACGAAAATAAGCATTTCAAATCACTTTAGTAAACGATTTTTATTCTATATCAAAAAACTTACCCTTTCGATTTATAGTAATATCATTTTTGAAAGATCCGACTAAATTACTTATTGGTTATATTTAAAATACTTATTCGTAACATCTATGAAATGTACACTAGAGGAACTGCTTCTTTTTTGAATTTCCGTGTGATGAGTAATCGTATTATTTAAATTAATCCAGTATCGTTCGTTAAAATCCCGGGGCTTCAAAAAACAATCATAAGCAGTAGTGTAAGCACGTTCTGCTCGTAATCGTATTACTTACCACTGCAATTACATAATTCAACTTTTTATTCAAAAAATAATGAACAAATAAATTATTTAATTTCATTTAAAATAAATTTGTTCCATGTATTTAAACTTGCTATTTCGAAAGGTGGTTATATATATTTTTTGTGCTTTCGATAAGAATCCAGCTTTAGGCGTGAGAATAGATCCACGTCTTCTGCGATTGGCATCGTATTCAAAGCAAGCGCCGATATTGGCAATAAATTTGCTAAGCTCTGTAACCCTGCAGAATGTCATCACCCTGTTTTCTTCCCCTCTACCCTTCTAAAAAGTGCACTTTATTGGGACAATAGCCTTGGTTGCTAAAAATCCCTAGTAAAGATATTAAATGTAACTGTAACTGTGCTCTTTATTTAACGACTTTCCCTTCGTCTCAGCGATCATAGTATCATTTTAGATGGAAATTGAACTTCACAGAAACAGTAAAAAGGAATTTTTCAATGTCTCGATTGCAGGAATTTTTGTAGATACAGATCAATCCACACCGGAAGAGATTGTACTGAGAATAAACCTTGAAAACGAAGAAGCTGAAAATTTCAAAAACCACTATTCCGCGCTTTCAAACACCAATTGGTTTGTTTATTACTGTAATCCAAATCCACAAAGGTATAATCATAAATTTTTCCCCTCATTTATCTTCATAACATGTTTTTATGACATATCAGTAGTCTGACTAAATATTTATAGAAAGACAATGCACAAATAGGGTTGCCAGATGTGTTCGAGAAAAAAACCGGACAACTTTTCAATTTTTTTATTATCTCATAAATATTGCTGAAAATGACAAAGAAGCTTTCAATCTACTTCTTTGTATATTTGGCATTTGATGACACTGCTTTTAACAAAGGTTTATTGGTCGAAATGGCATCTTTGAATTCAGTGCAACTAGAGCTTATATTGAAAAAAAAATGCACAATTCACTTTTTACTGTATTTACAGCGAGACGATTTCTTTCGTCAGTCCATACGTTTCCCATGACGCTGAAGATACGTTCCACAAAAGCGTTGGATACAGGAACACTGCACACAAACTGCACAATTTTCAGCAGATTCGGTGCTTCTTCTTTTTGGAAAAATTTGCACCACATTTCAATTGAGTTACCTTCGAGTTTGAGTGAAGGAAAACACTCTGAAGTGCAGCCAGTTCATCGTAAATCTGTTCAGGGGAGTTTGCTGCTTCCATGGAGATATTGACAATAGTTCGAGCAGTTGATCCAGCGTGGGCAATCTTCCGCATTCGAGATTCAAACAACTGAACTTTTTATAATTTTGGTTTTCAAATGGATACCACTTTTCTATGTAAGCTAGAGCTCGGTGATACGCATTTGTAGCATTTTTAGTAAATTTTTCAACTTCATGGTCTGGAAGATGGCCTTTTTTTAATGCCACATGGACTTTAATTCCGAAATATTTGTCATTTATTTTCTTTGAAATTGTGTCGTGAAATTTCACCATTATGTTATGGAGATTAAATGCTGCTGTGGTATGTTTCTCTACCAACAGAATAATTTCTTGAAAAGAAGCCATAAAATTATGAGTGAAATACAAATATAGTTCATTATAAGTAGGATTAGCTTCACCTGAAATTTCGTTTTCTTGGTCTGATAAGATAGCCCAGAGAGCCGTAGGGCAAATTATCAGAACCTCGTTCTATGAAGTACCTTTTCAATGGCCCCCATGATGAAAGCATCCTATCAAGAGCTTTAAATAAACTAGGCCACCTTGTAGGAACGTGACGAATGACTTCAAATCTTCTCGTTTCTTAGCGGAACAAGAGAACTCTGCAAATACTTTCATCACTATATTTTCGACATCAACAGGCATTACTTTTAATGCATTTTTAGCGCAGTTATGAAGTATGTGGTCATTACAGTGAGCTGCAATTATGTCGTTGTTTTCTTCAGACTTCAATTTTTTAAAAACGTAATTATTGACTCCAAAATTAACAGACGCGTTGTCCGCTCCATATGCTGTTACTCTGCTCCATGGGAGTCGTGATTTATCCATGACTTCACATAAACGTTCCTTAATAGATGTTGAGTTTTCGTAAAAATCCAATATTTTATGGCAGATGCCGCTTTTTGGTGAGAAATATTGAATAGCAACTTGAAAAAATTTTCTATTACCTTTATTTGATGCATCAGTTGCTACCGAAAAGGGATCATGATTCTTTAAATCTTCCTGCACAAGTTCCATTGAATACGGAAACAAAACTTGGTTTACCAAAGCTGTACATTTAGTGCGTCCTCCTGTCATTTGCTTTACGATATCTGAATCGCTTATCACTTGTTTTAATACTTTCAAGGAGCAATCTTGAGCAACATAAGAAATGTGGTGCTTGATACTATGGTAAACCTCAGTTAATTCGGCAATACCAACTTTTTCTCTTTGGGCGCTGCCTTTTGGTGTAAAGAAAGACTTCATTCGGTGAGACATGGCTGCAGCACTTTCACACTCTTTGTGCTTCTTTGCCTTAGCGTGGTGGGTAACTGCTTTTAAGCCGTCATAAGCTACAGTGAACGAATTTTTTGTACAATTTGCAATAGCCTTTTGTGTTGTCTTCATCGCATTTATTTAACCAAACAAAACGCGATTCCCAATCAAAATTATAATGACAAACTCTTCTTGCTTTCTTAGTTGGAGTTCCCTTGCTGTTAGATGCTTCCTTGTCTTCCATTTTGGCACACACATACACGACAGCGACACAAATAATAGGAATCGAATATACCCACAACAAGAACAATTATGGACTGACAGCGACACCCCGCTACCAGTCCCTTCCCCCTCCCCCGTTGGAGCTTGGAGGGGAAGAGCGGAAGAGGAAGGTCGAGAGTCCGAATCGAACCCGAACCGAAGGTGGCTCTGGCTGCGCAATGCTATCCACATGCACACGCGTGTCCAAACCATGTAGATATACACCTAGGTACCTACAATCCTACTCGTTGTGTTGGTTGTCTGCCCAAAGCACCAGATATTACGCAAAATGTATTTAAAACGGACACTCTGTTGTCCGGTTTACCCAGATTGTCTTGACCGGACTAACATGAAGAAAACTGGACTGTCCGGTCGAAAACCGGACATCTGGCAACCCTATGCACAAAATCCAATTTATATATACCATATGCTTTCACACATTGTTTAAATCTCTGGATGAAAAATTAACAATATAATGTTTGGAAATAAATCTTTTGATAAATTTATTTTGCAGGAAAATGGAAACAAAGAAGTAGTGCAATTACAGTGATTCTCAATAGATTTAGACTTCTACAGTTTGTGTGAAAAAATGCAAGCGCATATCCCAGTTACTAAACATAATGCTACGGTAGGTGACGCTTTGATTACAGATTAATACTATTAATAACTAAATTATACATTAAAAGTAATTTAAAGTTTTTTAATACTAAATGCAATATACCCAATACTTTTTTAAATTGTTTTTATGTATAATACCTATAACACATGTTGATTTACATAAAATTTTATTTTTCGATATGTTTACATCTAAGTGTGTATGTGGAATAGAGTTCCTCATTCCACACCTTATACTTCTAAGGGTTCCACAAAAACACCTATTTCTAGGGATTCCGTGTGTTGAAAAAGTTGAAGTCGGTAAATTCCTACTTTCGCCCACCCCCTTGGTGAAGAATTTTTTGATCCGCGCCAAAATGGCGCCAAAGCGCGATTTTCAAACTCGTACCGACGACGTTCAAAGAATGGTAAATTTCGATAACCATAAAAAAATAAAAACAACTGAAATTGAACAGTTCAGCGAAGAAAACTAAAATTGAAAAAATTGGCATTCACAGGCTTCCCCTTTCCATACTTCATTTTACCAAACATGCTCTCATCAATTTCAACAATTTTTCCTTCACCACCGTGTGGTTCACTTTCTTTCAAACCCTCAAACATGCAGACCTCTCGGGAAAACATGTACCAATCCAACCACGGTTTTTTATTCACTCTCACATCTTTCACAGTAAACTCATTCATTGACTTTCCAAAAAAATGATTCGTTAAAATTAAAATATCACACACACTTAAATGACTCTTAGAGAACCACGTACCTTTTCTTATACTCTTACATACATCATGCAGATTCTCTCCTCCTTTCGTACGGCATCTCCATTCATACCCATCAATCGTTCCCTTCCTTTCTCTCAGAACCATGTTTTTTCCACATTTAGGACATTCATATTTTCACGCATACACCATTCAAGCAAATTCATTCGTCCCCTTTCTTCCAAAACAGCAAAAAAAGAAATAGTTAAATGTTCCATTCGGCTACTCATTCTGACAAACCGGTACTCACACACGAATTCTAAAAAGATCGTTCAACCGTGCTAAAGATGAAAATGGTTAATTTTTTCTCTATATGTTGGTTTTAGGGTTGCCATAGTTAACGGAAATTTTGAATTGCAGATACCTATTGGTCACGGATTTAAATTTAAAGATTAAAAGGAAGGGTAGATAGCTTAGCGAACTTATCGCCCTGCTTGGCGATGAAAAAAGTTCAAAAACCGGGGGTGGGTTAAAATAAGAGCCAACCAGCATCAACATTTTAGTAAAATTTTGATTTTTTTAAAAGATTGAGATCTTGAAGGCTTCACTGGTAAAAATTAACAGAAATATAGCTTCAGTTAGCTCAAAAATTAATTGAAGCAATTTGGATTTATTAAGTTCGGTATCTAGCACAGTGTTTCTCACACTTTCCATACTGGCGACCCAATTTTCAATCATAATTTTTGTCCCCCCTCCCCTGTACAACAATAATGTATTTACTGCAATAAAAATGCACTTTGACACTAAAGCTACAATGCAATCTCAATTATAAGCTGTATAAGTATTCAATTTTGTAAATGTTACTTTAAGTAATATATATTTTAAGAAAATTTCTCAAAATATATATTACTTATTTATTATGTTATTTTTCTTTCTCTAATTTTTACATTGGAACAGATCGCAAAATGATACATTTAATTAAAGATTTATTTCATTCATCATCCATTTCTCAAAGTACAAATGTTATTAGAAAAATAGTCTTGTATATGTTGCTCTCTATCATTTCCACATCCCATCTAACATTATTGCTTACGTTTGCATGAGTCTGGGCAACCTATCGGACGTCTGCGCAAAACGTGTAAAAATACTTTTCCTCGTACAATTCCTGTCAGTTTTGGTTGACTCGATACTTCTATAGCTACCGAATCTAGCTTGAATGTACATTTTTTAATTTGCACGTTAATTGTAATTCACGGTATTCACCCAATACTTTTTAAAATTGTTTTTATATGTAATACCCATAACATGTTGATTTACATTAAATTTTATTTTAAAATTTGTTTACTGCTAAGTTTGTGTGTGTGAATAGAGCTCCTCAAAAATACCTTCTATTTTCTAAGGGTTCCACAAAAACACCTAGTTCTAGGGGTTCTGTGTGTTAAAAAAGTTTGAAGACTTTTGATCTATACCGAAGGTCTTAACCACGCTTTTCACAAGTGAACACTGTTTGCTTAATCAAAGCATCAACATTTTAGTAAAAAAATTTTTGAAGATTGAGATCTTGAAGGCTTCACTGGTAAAAATTAATAGAAATATAACTTCAGTTAGCTCAAAAATTAATTGAAGCATTTTGGATTTAGAAAGTTATGTATCTAGCAGATATTTTTACCAATTTCACTGAGCATAGCACATTACTACAATAAACAAGTATTACTATTTTCAAAGTAAAATTAAAATTTTCGGCAGAAGGTATTTTGTAAGATGAGGTTAAATTCTTTTCTAATCTGCATAATATTTTAGTAAATAGTAGAATGTTAATCTCGATAAAAGTGTACAAATTAGTTTGGTCCAACACTTATCAGAGAGAAAGGCATAAAACATTTCTTAAATACTTCTTGTTCAAAAACAATAATTATCTTGAAACCAAAACCCTTTTCAAGACTGTAATACCATATCGGTACTAGTTTGATATCCGGGGTAATAGTGCCAAGTTGTTTATGTTCGCCAAGTTGGGTGATAACATTAGAGTATGGTTACCTTGATATTTTTATCGTCGGTCAATGTAGTTGCCATGGGGATAATGTACGTTAGAAATAACGTAATGATTTTTTCCCGCAGTAACCCTATTAATTTCAGTACTTTGTAATTGACATTCATTATTAATTTTAACATATTATGTAATTTTTTTATTAATAATATTATATAAAAATGCAATTATTACTATATGTAATAATCATATAATATTCATTATTTATAGTTGTTACTTTTATTATTTATTTACAAATATTATTACATACTTGCTTATGGCCCGGCTTTCTGTACTTAAGAAAAAAGTACTAAAATATACTTTTTCGAAATTTCTTTACGTTGCAGTTTTAAGAAATATCGTGTATTTTTTAGAATAAAAAATGCTAACACTCATATGTGCATTGATGAAATAAACGTAAAGCACGACAAATGAAATTGATAAAATTGTCGTACTTTATTTTTCTTAACATTTAAAACAACCTTTTTTAAAAAAAATTAAAGATCATCTGTTTTATTATATTTTTCAAAAATAATAAATGATTAATTATGTTATGTTCACATTATTTTGCATATGTGTGTAAAATGAATTTACTCGGCGTTGCACAGGCTTTTTCTACTTTTATAAATTTTCCCTTTCCTTCACAAAATCAGCTCTTCTAATGGTCTTTTTCAAAATGACCCACTCCTCCACCTCTTAGCCCGGCGTTGCTTGGGCTTTCTCTTTTCCTCATGACACCAGCATTTCTGTATATGTGTGTGTTGTATTGCTCAGGCTATCTCTACTTTTATAAATTTTCCCTTTTTTTCACGAAATCAGAATTTCTAATACTCATTTTCAAAATTACTTCCATCCCCCCTCCACCGCTTAGCCCAGCGTTGCTCGGCCTTTCTCTTTTCTTTATGACACCAGCATTTGTGTGTGTGTGTTTGTACACGCACAATGTATATGATTTCTAAAATTATGTCAAAAAATTTCCCTTTTCCGAAATTTGTTTCATTCCACTTATTTTTGATTTAAGACAGGTTTCTTTCCCCTCTCTATAGCCCGAACAAGTTTTTTTTTAGTGTAAAATTATTGTTCTATCTTCCCCTCCTTCTCTCAGATAAGATATAGCTTCAAATTTCGATGTATGACTTATAAAAAACAATATTGCATTAGAATTTAAAAATTATTAATGTGAAGCACTAAAAAGAAAACAGTTCTAATGCTAAGAGTAAAACAAAAAAACTTTCATCTTTTTTTAACAATAGTTAGTTTCTAAAAATCTAAAATAATAAAATAGATTTCAGATTTTCATGAATCAATCAATCATTACAAATAGTTAGCTTAAAAATGTCTCTAAAATGTATTTTAATCCAAAATAATAGACGATATACTTTTTAATTGAAAAAGAATTCATTTAGTAATGAAATAATCCTTTAAAAAAACATATATATATAGTTATTGAAACAATTGCTTTTTTCTGAACGTATGAATGTTTGATTAAACATAGAAATATATATAAGTTGGGAAAAAACCAGTATGGGGGAAAGCCTAGATATAGTCAATATACATGTAATGAAAAAAAAAGAACTGATATAAACATTTTGATATTTTATTTTAACTTTAACCTTTTTCATTCCACTGTGTTTAGTAAATTATTCAAACACGTATCTGACTGATATGTTATTTGTAGCAAAAAGGGAAATAAACGAAAAGCACAATTTTTTCGCCGTAATTTTTTAGTAATTTTTTCAATCTTTGTACAGATTAGGGGGATTGATAAAATATCTTAAAAATTACAGAGTTTTTTTTAAAAAAATGTGTTTTTCATTTTCTTTTCTTTTTGCGAGCAATATTTAAGCATCATTTTTGTTACATTTTTTTGTTTAAAAAAATTACCATTGTTTGCTATTGATATATGAAGTTTCAAGGCATTAAAAAATCATTTTCAAATAAAGGCATCGATATTTATTCATTTTAGAAAAAATGTAAAGTATCGTTGTTTTGTAAAAAAAGAAAACTGCATCGTGACGAAATACATTTTCTGTCCAATTGCAAACTTGCTGGCGTAGTTTTTAAATGCGCAAATAAAATTTGGATTATTTTTTATAAAATCATAAAATTTAAACCTCAGTTCCAAACCCGAGTACTATGGTCTATGAAGAAGCGCCTTTACCGATTACACCACGACTCCTAGGGGAAAAGCAGAGAAAAGACTGAACATTTCTTCCTTTTATTTTTTAATTTGGCATTGCGTCATTTGATAAAGTTAAATTTTGTTTCGGGCTTCATTTTTAAGTTAATGTATTAAACTTCATATATCGATTCCAAACAACAGTAATTTTTAAACAAAAAACTTTAAAAAAAATAATGCTTACATATTTCTCTCAAAAAGGGGGAAAAAGCGAAAAACACATTTTTTTTAAAAAAAAACCCATAATTTTTAAGATATTTTATCAATTTTTGTACAGATTAGGTATAATATCATTCTACACAAGGAAAAAAAGTTTCGTGAGATTATTTTTACAAATAAAGAAATTATTAAGTATTTAAAATTTTGAATATTTCTTAAAAATCGTAAAAAAAAAGTTTGTTGACATTAAATTTTTTCAATGACTGATTCTAAAAGAGAAAAGCATGAACTTTTTTAGTATTAAATATTTTTTGGTAAACTCCTAGGAGAGCCCCCACCCTTGGAGCCAAACCGGAAAAAGCGCCAAGCGAAAACGAAATGGCGCCAAGCAAACCCGACAACGGTGACAAGTAAATATAGCAGTATAAGATGGATGCGCAATGAAAATACATGTAAACAATACAGAAATTTAACATTTAAGATAAAAAATATAACAACAGCACTTACTTTCTTATTGTTGATCCTTCCCAAGTGGAGGGTAAAGTGTAACAACTGCTTTTAAAAAATTCTAGAAAGTCTCGTCGCTGAGTGAGTGATCGCGAGAGCGCCGCCATAAATACTCAGCAAGGTAATGGTCGAACATGCCTTCTGCGTGGCTGGTGTGATTATGGAGAAAACGTTTTATTGCCGATTAACTTACTATTGGAAAACTACGAATTCTTTCTTATACTTCTGCAAACATCATGCGTATTCACACCTTTTTTTCGACATCTCCATTCAAATCCATCCAAAACAACACTCTTTCGTTCATTTAATCCCATTTTACTCATTACATTAAGGACATTCATAACTTGAAGCAATTAATCCTTCTTTCATACACCATTCAATCAATTCTTTCTTGCCTCTAGCATTCAATAACGTAAAAAATTTTAACGTGTATTCACTTACAAGCGCAGCCATACTTTCAACCCGGTGCCCAACAACAAAATGAAATTTGAAATGCGCGCCCACAAATGACGAAAATTCTAGAAAAAGTTAAGGTTGTCATATGTTGTATTTAAAAAAGCAAGGTTACCATGACGGCGCAATCATCGCCAACCAAAGTAATTCGCGCCAAGGGTGGGGGCTCTCCTAGGAGTGAACCTATTTTTTTCATTAGAGCAAAACAAAATGCAAGCCGGACGATTTAGAAATCATACTCATAAAAACGTATTGATTTCCACTCATTTTAAAAATGTAAAAAATACAAAATATAATTATTTTGTAAAATAAATAATACAAAATAGTGGTGCAGAAAATGATCTTTCTGAATCTGTAATTATTTTTTGTCTGAGTCTCATGGAAAAAATTAGATCGCGTTTTAAAAACGTCTGGAAAAAAAGTTCCGAATTTTTGAACTTGTCCCCTGGCGGAGAAACATGGTACTAATTATGCATTTTAAGGTTTTTAATTAAATTCTTTTGAACTAATTGAATATCCGAATATAAATGATCAAAACGGATTCCCTCGATCATTCCGAAATTTTGTTGCCTTGGCGAG
>BMAU01010393.1:0-24539 GCA_019973935.1 Trichonephila clavipes | reverse complement strand
ATATTTAGTACAGTTTTTTCAAATATTAATTCAATATAATTAAATTAAAAAATGAATAAATAGCAAAAAAAAAATAATAGTCTAACAACATGTATGAAAAGAAAATCATTCTTTTTGTCCTGTAGCACAATGGACAGTGTGTTGGACTTCGAATCCGCAGTTCGTCTGTTTGAAGCCCGCCTGGGATGCTCTAATTCATGAGAATATGATTTCTTTTTTACTATACTAATTTATTAGAATAATTAAATTTAACTAGTTATTAAATAGTAACAAACAAAAAATAGTCCAACACCATGTACAAAATGAAAAATTGCAAGGGAAATCAATTTGTATTTTGCCACTTTATATTATGATTCTGTCATATGTATATACATATTTAAATTAATTGTAACTTTTTAATACAATGTAAGTAAAATAACACTTTTCTTTGTTAACCGAAGTAGAAATTGACTTTTCTTTTTTATTACTTGTTACAAGTAATTTTATCTTTAAAGTTATTAAAAATACTTTGTAAAAAAGAAATGTAATAGTGTTGAAAATTCGATCATATGCTTTTTGTCCAAATTAGGTCCTTTTTATGTATTTTTATATATAAGTTTTTTCACCCTTTTCATTGGTTTTGATGCTTTTATAACTTCAGAAATCTTTCTTTATTAATCTGTAAACCACTTCCCATAATGAATGAATCTGAGGCATTTTAACAATTTTTTGACATTTGGCATCGATTATGTTAGGTTTAACCCTAAATCACTTTTGTTTGTAGTGTCCAGATTTTTTTTTTTTTTTTTGAGATTCACAACCATGCTGAAACTCATTTTTACGAGAAAGAGCAATTAAAAGCTTTATCATGCTATTCTATATTTTGGGATAAATGACTAGTATATCTTTTTACAGCCAAACTTGCTGCTATTTATTTCTAAGCTGTCTTTTAAGATCTTCATTAGAGTCTATTCCGATAAGTTCTTGTAAATTTGACATTTTTTCTTTCTATGTGGCCATACGATTTAAGTGCATTCCATAATATTACCATGGTCAAAACATTCTCAAATCAAATTTCAAAACCTAAATCTAGGGCATTTAAATAGTGAATGTACCGTATTTTCCTGTATATAATCCGCAGCGGCGTATTATCCGCGGCAGTTTTGGCGGCGAATAATCTTGCTCCTTGAACGTCGACGGTCTGGTTGGTGGAATATCAAATGATAATGGAACCTCGTCCATATTTAAAAATCAAATCCTCTGTAAAATTATTTTCAACAATAATTTGCTCGCAAAATGTCAAAAAGTCGTCCAATTGTTTTTCCCAGTCATCAGGTAATTTCTGTCCGACCGTTGAACGACCATTTCGCGTGCAATAACACTCGGGCTTTCATTCTGATGCTAACTGTCGAGAGATAGCTTTCCCATCGTCCCTTTCTTTTAAAATCCATTTATTTATTTCTGCCTCTAATTCTGGCCAGTGAAGTTTTCCACGACGATCGGCCCTTTTACGTCTATCGCAATTTTCGAAGTTTTGTTCCTTCTCCACAAACGAATATTCGATTCGTCAACGTTGAAAAATCTTGCAGCTTCTCGATTTCGACTTCTCTACAGCGTTTAATTTGAAGTCTGCAGTATAGCTAACACGCTTCATCATGATAAAAAACTTTCAAAGGATGCAACACCTCTAGTCAAGACAAAGTTGTAAATGACGCCAGCGACTTGTAACTGCTATTTCCTTCCGAGGAACCGAATTCGTTATTGAAAGTAATTGGACAAACACTAATTATGGTCGTAATACGTCAGCCGAGTTGTGAAAGCGCCATCTATTATTTATTTTATAAAACATAAACAGCATTTCTTTCAAAACTTTGTTAACTTTTCTGATGGAGAATGTTTTTTCTCAGATAATCCGCGGCGGCGTATAATCCGCACAACGAAATTTGAAACTTTTTTAACACATAATCCGCGGATTATATACAGGAAAATACGGTAATTTGAAATGATATGTTCCTGGCAAATTGTCTGTAACAAATTGGGAAACTGGGAAAATTCATGACTTCCAATATTATACTCCTTCCATTCTGGCAAGAAATGGTAAAATGATGGTCCCTGGTTTAATGAAATATAGGTTGTCACCTTGTAAGTGCATGTTAATCTCATTAAATTTGGTATATAAATCTGTTCAATAGGTAAAACCTAGTTCCAACTTGATGAACTTTTTTTGAAAAAAAATTCTGATCTATAACATCACAAAACTCTCAATCAGTCGCCAAAAGTGCGAAAAAAATGCGCTTTGCAAATAAATATGAATTTTATAAAGGCAGCGTACTGTAGTGTGAATTAGTTAATGATTAAAATTCTCATAGTTTTTCTTCTTGCATTTATGCAAATAACCATGTATTCCTTACATTGCCCTGGAATCAGTGTACTACTTTGATGACTAATTGAAGAGATTGATTCAATCTACCATTCAGATTTTTAGCAACTAAATTATATCAATGAATGATGCAGTGTATTGCTAATACTTTGCTATTGTAGCATATGTTTCAGTCTTCTTTCGAACCTTAGATAAAAAGGTTTGGCACAAGGGGAAAAAAGTTTCATGTAACTATTTTCGGAAATACTGAGGTTATTAAATATTTAAATCAAATTTCAAAAATGATAAATAAAAAAAAGTTATGTTGAAGCCAATATTTTAAATCATGGGGCTTTATAAGAATAAAGCTTGCACTGTTTGAGGATGTAGGCATGATTTATCATTAGAATGATATAAAGAGCGATTTAAATGTTGTACTCATTTTAGAAAAAATTGCTCAAAGAGCTAAATATTGTTATTTTGAACAGCATAAATGAACAATTTCCTATACAGGATTTATTATTTCACCTTTTCTAATCGCATAAAAGAAAGGAAAACGGTTTTAAAAACAACAAAATGCTGAAAATTTTACCCCCTACCAATTTTTGATTTCTCTGAAGTTAAAATTAAAACTGAACATTGAAATAATTTATTTTAACATTTTCAGTTTATATATTTGTAACTAATTGTAATTTCAAAATTTAAAATGGGTCATAGAATAAAAACGGATTCTTCTAATTATTTACCATCATTTGGTACCTTCAGTGTGTTTACTCTCAAACATTTGTTCGTTCTTTAATATTAATAGAGGAGATATAGATAAATGTGTATTTTAATTATAATAAAATATTTCGTAGATAAATAGATAACATCTGTTAATGGGATATTCCATTCATTAAAAATTAAGATTAAATTTATGAACTGGTAAAAATTAAAATAATCCTAGACAGCATTTTTTCCACAAAGATATGGATCCCTTTCAGGCCATCACAGACCCCTGGAGTTCAATATGGATCATTTTGAGAATCACTGATATAGAGCAACAGATTTTTTTATTTTAGTACAGTACAGTCCCGATAATCCGAACAATATCGGACTGACCCCTGTTCGGATTACGTGATTGTTCGGATTAGCCGGAGTAACAGCGAAATCACTATTTAAACTGGGAGTACGGGTTATGTTGTACAATTTTTCATACTAAACATTAGTGTTCTGTTCTGTAGTTTATTCCATTTTAAAATTTGTACCATAACTTGATGTACAGTGCGTGAATATTAAATAAAGAACTGTTTTGAATTAAGGTTTATACTGTTTTATATTGAAATATTCACCGATTTTCGTCCTTAAA
The DNA here is from genome assembly GCA_019973935.1 of Trichonephila clavipes. NCBI lineage: Eukaryota > Metazoa > Arthropoda > Arachnida > Araneae > Nephilidae > Trichonephila > Trichonephila clavipes. The sequence goes on along the minus strand of BMAU01010393.1, from coordinate 20,853 downwards.
ATTATAAAATTTTTTCCGCGGAGCCGTTCGGATTAACCGGATGTTCGGATTAGCCGTGTTCGGATTAGCGGGACTGTACTGTATATATAAATATGATATTTCTCTATGTTAAACTGTGGTTACAAGGGGGGAAAATGATTATTTATCAGAACATACCTATGTGGAAATAATGTTCTACAGTATTGATATTTGTAGTAAAGTAACTCTAAAATTTAATATTGCATCAAAAAATGGTCATACTTTTTTTTTTATTTTCCAATTTTATATCTATGCTTATTTTTTGACTGCCATAACACAGTACATAACCAGATAGAATTCTCCTCCAAGAAGGTATTCATTATTTCCATGATATTCCTTCTGTTTCCTATATATTACTCAGGTTAACCTGAATGTCATGTAAAGGTATAACATGAACATATTTTTAGTAACTAATATTTATTATATGTTTTAGATTTTTATTGATTTTAATACATATTTTATTTAAGAGCCGACTAATTTCTTCAGATATCAGAAAAAAATTTCTTAGCTGATTGTTTTAAGCTGTGATAACCAGCTGAATATTTTTACTTCATAAATTATAAGGAAGAATAATATTCTGGTCATATATATAAATGTCCTACATTATCATTGCATACATTTTTTTTTTCTTTTACAGAAGGATTTTAACATAAAATATTCTGAACAAGAGTGGAAGATTCATTTTCATCATTGTAGATTTTAAATAGAGATTTTTGTTGTCACATCTGAAAAAAACTTGCACATTTTAAGTTAGTAAAATGGCTTTCACTCAAGAGAACTCAAGACATCATTTAATGGTTCATGATATTAAAAAGCCTTATATTTGTGAAATATGCAACAAGGATTTTTCTGAAAAGCATATTTTAAAAGAACATTTAGGAATTTGTACCAAGGCAAAACGTTATGTTTGTGAAGTGTGTAACAAGGAATTTTCTGGCATTGACTATTTAAAAGCACATTTACTTACTCATACAAAGGAAAAGCCTTATGTTTGTGAAGTTTGCAACAAGGGGTTTTCTCAAGCTTGTAATTTAAAAACACATTTATTGGTTCATACCAAGGAAAAGCCGTATGTTTGTTATGTGTGCAACCAGGTTTTTTCTCTAAAAGATAATTTAAAAAGGCATTTACGGATTCATATAAAGGATAAGCCTTATATTTGTGACGTGTGCAAAAAGGGGTTTTCTCAAAATGCTAATTTAAAAAGACATTTATTGGTTCATACAAAGGAAAAGCCATATGTTTGTGAAGTGTGCAACAAAGGATTTTCTTACATTGCCTCTTTAAAAGCACATTTACTTACTCATACAAAGGAAAAGCCTTATGTTTGTGAACTTTGCAATAAGGGGTTTTCTCAAGCAAGTCATTTACAAACACATTTTTTGGTTCATACAAAGGAAAAGCCTCATGTTTGTGAAATGTGCAACAAGGGATTTTCTCACATCGCCTCTTTAAAAGCACATTTACTTACTCATACAAAGGAAAAGCCTTACATTTGTAAAGTTTGTAACAAGGGTTTTTCTCAAAATTCTAATTTAAAAAGACATTTATTGGTTCATACAAAGGAAAAGCCTCATGTTTGTGAAGTGTGCAACAAGGGATTTTCTCACATCACCTCTTTAAAAGCACATTTACTTACTCATACAAAGGAAAAGCCATATGTTTGTGAAATTTGCAACAAGGGGTTTTCTCAAGCAGGTAATTTAAAAACACATTTTTGGCTCATACAAAGGAAAAGCCTCATATTTGTGACTTGTGCAACAAGGGTTTTGCTCAAAATTATAATTTAAAAAGACATCTTTTGGTTCATACAAAGGAAAAGCCTCATGTTTGTGAAGTGTGCAACAAGGAATTTTCTCACATCGCCTCTTTAAAAGGACATTTACTTACTCATACAAAGGAAAGGCCTTATGTTTGTGAAGTTTGCAACAAGGGGTTTTCTCAAGCAGGTAATTTAAAAAGACATTTATTGGTTCATACAAAGTAAAAGCCTTATGTTTGTGAAGTCTGCAACAAGAATTTTTCTCTAAATGATGTTTTTAAAAGACGTTTATTGGTTTATACAAAGGTAAAGCTTTTTGTTTGTGAAGTGGGCAACAAGAGTTTTTCTCAAGCTGGTAATTTAAAAGCACATTTAGTGGTTCATACAAAGGAAAAGCCGTATGTTTCTGATTTGTGCAACCAGGTTTTTCTCTAAATAATTTAAAAAGGCATTTATGGGTTCATACAGAGGGTAAGCTTTATATTTGTGACGTGTGCAACAAGGGGTTTTCTCAAAACGATAATTTAAAAAGACATTTTTTTTTTGTTCATACAAAGGAAAAGCCTCATGTTTGTGAAGTGTGCAACAAGGGATTTTCTGACATCACCTCTTTAAAAGCAGATTTACTTACTCATGCAAAGGAAAAGCCTTATGTTTGTTAAGTATGCATTAAGAATTTTTCTCTAAATGTTTTAAAAATACATTTATTGGTTCATACAAAGGAAAAGCCTCTTGGTTGTGAAGTGTGCTACAAGGCTTTTTCTCAAAATGGTTGCTTAAAGAAACATTTATGGATTCATACTAGGAAAAAACTTTATAAAAAGTGCTACTAGGTTTTTTCCGAAACTGGTCACAAAGAAAATTTACATATTTATAGGAACTAAAAATATGTTTATGAAATATGATGCATTGCTTTCTCTGGGGCCATTTCTCTTAGACATCTTATTTTTAAAACCAATGAAAACTGTCCACTGTGAAATATTGTAGCATTTCTTTTGTTATATATCCTTAATAATGACTAATACTTGTGTAGCAGATAGAAAGTCTTACATATAGGTTTTCCCAAAAGGGTTTTTGTTCTAGTTTGATATTATATTTATAGTATTGTAAGAAAGACATGTTTTTTTTTCAAAATATTATCATTATTTTTTCTTAAGTAATGTAAAAACAGGAACAAAAAGTTAATATGATTTTGCTTCCCATATTTTACTATAGGAAAATATAGTGATGATTTTTAATTACAATGTAATTTTATGTGTACTGTTCTCATAGAGCATTTAAGTAAAAAAGTAAGTTATTAAAACTTATTCTTAAATCACTTGGTTATTTGTTAAAATAAATTCTGGGAATGTGAGTTTATTGATATATATTTCTAAAAATCATTTCAAAATACTAATCTAAAATATGTTGATGTACTTTCAATGCAATCATGCATAATTTCTTTTTTTTTTAATAAAAAAAATCAGTGTGAAAATTCTTGATCTAGATCAGGGGTGTCCAACCCAAATGACCTTGCGAGCCACTTCAGAAAAACATAGTCTCGGGGGCGTACATAAAAATATGTACCATTATATCAGACTAGCTAGTATACCCGTTCTTCACATGGGTCAACTGAAAAATTAAACAACACATATTGAAGGATAAAGAAGTTTTTAATGAGTTAATTTTACGTGAATTTCAAATTAAACAAAAAAAGCTTTTAGCATATCTCACCTGGGATAAAAAAGAAAGAAAAACACCTTTGTTAAATTTTAACTATGTAGATCTAATAGCTGATAAAAGAGGATTTTTTTTATTTATAACTCCCCGTAACACTCTTGAGGGTCGATTTTTGAAAATACCTCCCTAAGCAGATCTCTGCTCAGCAAAAGTAACACATCATTAAAAGTTTTGTGTAATGAACGCTTAAAATAGTGTCAATAATTTATATCTGAAAGTATAATTCATTAATATTACTTTCTGTTTTATTTATTTTATGTTAAAATTGTAATATTCACTAGCAATGCCATTTCTTAAAATATAATGGTGATTCAATGAAAAACATAGCGAAATGTTAACGATAGAGTCATGTTGGCAAATTCCTAGCTACTTTCATAGCTCGAGCTTTATTAGGACTTTGTAAAGACTTGCTGTTTAGGGGAGCGATGCGCGTTAATACTTTATCCAACCGCATTATGATTTACTCCAGTTTTTTTCATACAATATTTTTTTTTGGATCGCTACATTTAAAATTAAAGGATATTCATAAACAAAATACTCCACTTTGGAAAATTTAATCTTAGAGCTAATAAACTAATTGAAGATTTCCAATGTAAAATTAATTATATACACCGATCACTTAAAATAAGTAGTCAAATCATATTTTAAGGTCTTCATTAACATACAAAAACATAAGATACTTAAATTTTGACAACTGTTTTTTCGGGTCAAAAATAATAATCTTTGCAATCCGCTGAAAATGCTGTCAGCTGAATACGCAATATCTGCTGCAAAACTGTTCGCCTTCCCCGCTGAAATATTCATCATAGAACCCTTGCTGCCATATATCTTGCAAGAGGGGATTTCAAAGAATATTCCTGCTAAGTATTGGTAGAATATTCCTTCTAAGTTGGTAGGGTGTGGTAGTTAGGAGACGAGGGTGCCAGCTCAGGTGTCGTCCACATCACTTGACCATGGTTCAAAATTTCTTGATCCGTTGCCAAAAGACCTCATGTAACTGAACAATGTGATGTTAATATTCACTCACTCACTCCAAAAAATACAGTACAGTAGTTATAATTATTTTTATACTTAAAAATGCAATATCTGCCTATTCAATTAAAATTATAGCGTTATGATTAACTACTAACCACAAACAAATTTTGAAAATTTGTCCAAATGATGCAGTGTGAAAGAGAAAGTTCATTTACTTTAATTACCAGAACTGATAAAAGCATTTATTTTGAAGAAAGATCAATTTCTTACTACCAAATGTGCATAATAAAATCATATAAAAAACATTAAAATAAAGAGAGATTTATAACAACCTCTTCCTTCAATATATATGTATTCTGAAATAAAAAATAGGCATTATGCTGATCACAGAAATTAATTAGAGGCGAGCGCTTTGTGTAGCCAAAAAAAGGGGGGTTCCCAAACAAAAGATAGATATATGCTGTGGTGCGCTTTTTTGCAGCGCATGCCAGAATTGCTTGCAGATGGCAGATTTTTTTCCTGCTTACTTAACAAATATCGTTTTATTTTGGACACTTCATACCATATCTTTATAAATTATAGCCTATGTCAGGGGTGGCGAACCATTGGCACGCGGAACAATATTTTTGGCACGCCACCGATCAAAACGGTTTTCATTTTAGTTCAGAAACTATATTATTGCAAGTAACCCCAAACTTGAAAAACAATTTCAACGATAAAAATGTACATGAGAAATCAGACAAAGATATAGTTATTGAAGAATTTATTTCCATAATTGATTCTTCAATCAAGGAATTTTCAGTGAGATTTTCTCAGTTCAAAGAATTATCAGAAACGCTCAAGTTTATTATATATACCCTGGCGTACCTTGCCCCATTTCGATTGGTTGGAAATCGAAGAATTTGAAATGCAACTTATTGATTTCTAGTCTAGTTCAATATGGATTCAAAAATGTACTGAAACAAGGAAAAAGTTGGAATTGATTGATGCAGAAAGATTAACAAGCAATAGAAATAATACACCTGCAACGAAATTTTGGAAACATGGAATTCGATTCGAGACACATTTAACTGTTTGAAGAAGCTTACTCGTGCTATTTTAACCATAGTTTCATCTACCTATGCCTGCGAGTGATTTTTTTCAGAGATAAATGGCACAAGTTATTTGGCATCTAATCTGCAACAACAGAAGTCACACTAATGTTACTTAAATTTAATTAAATGCATAACTGAAACATTTACTACTATACTGTGCGCAAATTGTATTTTTTCGTATTAAATAAAGAATTTTGTGATATGTTAGTTTTTAGTTTTATTATTTTCCCAAAAATCACAAGTAAAAATTATTTGGTGGCACGTCTCTACCTCACTAAGTACTTCTTTAGGAAAAAATGGCACATTGCTCCATAAAGGTTCGCCATTCCTGGCCTATGTGTTATTCTGATGTATAAGCTATATTACTGTAAAGTTTCATTAAAATCCATTCAGTTGTTTTTACGTGAAAGACCCCCAAACATCCTCACAAACTTTCGCACTTATAATATTTATTAGATTTGGAAACAAAAAACATTTATTTGAGTGAAAATTTAAAACAGAATGAATTATTACTATTGTTTTCATTATTTTTCATGTATACAGACATAGAAAATGTTTAGTGTTGAACAAATCATTCTTGTAACGCCTACAACAACAAGTAAATATTTGTCGCGAGAGGGCGCTAGTGTGTGTAGTACAGTGTATGTGTAAACAGAGTAAGAACAAGAGCGTATGGAGAACGCTCTAATAAAATTCCTTTTATTTTAGCCCTCGCCACTTTAATGTGTGATGTAATCTTTTAGAAATTTTAAAATAATGAACAGAGAATCGGTGCAAAAACATGGTCCGTCGAGCCGATGGCCGGGACGATCACAAATGAAAAGAAAAGAAGCCTCCTTTTAGTGGAGAAAAAGTTGATTTTGTCACTTGGTGAGAGGTCATTTTTCAATTTTCTTATTTTGTGTTTTGAGAATAATTATTTTGTGGTTTATAAGTGGTTATAATAACTTTTTAGTTTGTGATTGAGATAGTTATTTTGTGACTTATAAGTGTTTAATTTGAGGTTGAGTTAACTATAATTTGTGTTTTGAGAAAAATTATTGCGATTTATATGTGTCTCATGTGTGGTTAAGATAACTTTAATTTGAGGTTAAGTTAACTTTGATTTGTGGTTTAGAAAATTAAATTGTGATTTATTTGTTTTCATTGGTGATTGAGATAACTTTACTTTGTGAAAATGAGTATAGGTAAATTTAAAAAAATGAATTGTGGTCTATTGCGGAAGAATTAAAATTAGTTGTCCCAGACAATGCTAAAGTTCTAGATTTAAGAGAATTAATACAGGAGAGTGAGATTTATAAAAATGATAAGGAAACGTATCAGGCTATTGTTGATTGTGTATTGGAGGAGATAAATGATAGAAGAAATGAAAACGAAAATAGAAATTGAAAAAATTAAACTGTCACAGTTAGAGAAGGAGTTAGAAATAGCAAAACTACATAATCAATCGGGCAAAAATGTACCTTTACCAAATGAAAATCAATTAATTACAACCGAGTGTAATAATATTGAAAGCTTGATTAAAAGTATTAAAACTTTAACAATCCCGGTACCCCTAAGAGCAGAGTCATTTAATTTATTTTTTCAATCAATAGAAAAGGCATTCAAAACTAAAAATGTTCCTGAGAAATTAAAACCCGAAATTCTTTTGAATATTCTAGAGAAGAAGATTTAAGTGACTATAATAAATTGAAGGCAATTGTGTTAAAAGAATTTCAACTGACCCCCTATGAATGTTTAAATAAATTTAAAAAGGCTCAAAAATTACCTAGTGAGAGTTATGTTCAATTCGCGTCTAGATTAAGTGCGATTTTTAATTACTATTGCCAATTGCTGGAGGTCAATGATTTCAAGTCAGTTTGTGAGTTAATAATATCAAATAAGATAATAGAGACATTAAACCGAGAATTAAATGCGCACATTGGCATTAAGCAGGGCGAAATGTGGTTTAAGCCGCAAGAGCTAGCTCGCGAGTGTGTTATTTTTATACCATCCAAGGGAAAAATTAGAGAACAGAATTTATTTCCTAAGTTTAAACGTAATGAGGTCTATAATCGTCGTGGAGCTAGAATATTTCAAGCGTAAATCTGTCTCCCGTTAAAAATGTGAAATGTTTTTGTTGCAAAAATCGAAAGAATTCCACCCGCTGTATTCATGCCCAAAATTTAAATCTCTCAGCGTCAGTGAAAGTGTGGGTTTCGTAAAAGCTAATCATTTGTGTTTCAAGTGCTTTTCCCCTAACTGCACTGTCAAAAGCTGCCGTGCAAAGGACTGTTTCTGTAAGAAACCACATAATCGCTTGATTCATTTTTCCAAACCGGACAATAAGTCTCCCTCCCAAATTCTTGAGGGGTCCGTTCTCAACCCGCTCGCAGATGTGTTCGGAGGATCGGAAGAATCAGATTGCGTCGTTTCCCCCCAAGGTGAAAATGAAGAAAACAAGTCGTTCGTAGCAACGAGCTTTTTAAAGAATAAAAAGCGAACCGTTTTACTGAGTAGCATTCTATGTCTCCTTAGAGATAGATTTGGTGTCTTGCACCAAGTAAGGGGGCTTTTGGACGTAGGGAGTCAATCAAATTTTATTACGAAAGATTGTGCAGATAGATTACAATTAAAAAATGAGAAAAGTAATTTGTTAGTATCTTGTTTAAATGAGTCTACAATGACAATAAATGGAGGAGTTACGACCTCCATATTTAATGGTGATTTAAGTTTCAAAAAGGAGCTAAATCTATTAGTTGTTAAAAGGATAACTGATTTGACTCCGTCTCAAATAATAAATGTTTCACTAGATATGCCAAACGAAATTTAACTAGCGGATTATAAATGTAACATTCCTGGTAAAATTGATGTGTTGCTAGGCGCGGAAATATTTTACGAATTACTGAGACCAGGCCAAATTTATTGTGCAGATTCTCGACTACTTTTACAGAATACGGTTTTCGGATATGTCGTTAGCGGAAGTGCAGTTGAGGCGAGGAATAATAATATTCATGGTAGATTAATTAGAGATAGTGATTTAAACACAACATTAATGTCCTTTTTTGAGTTAGAATCGATCAGTGTCCAAAACGAGAATTGTAGTAGTGAGGAGGACATTAGCTTAGAAATGTTTAAGCAGAGAGTACATTTTAAAAATGGTAATGAGGTAAAACACCCGTGGAAAAGAGATGGTAATGAGTTAAGTGATAATTTTAGTTTAGCGAAAAGACGACTCGGAAGTATTGAGAAAAATGCCAAATGATAAGGTGTTGTATTCTGCGTATTGTAAGATTTTAAAGAATTATTTAGATGAAGTTAACAAGTCCCTTTATTTCAACGAATAACCCTGTGTTTTATCTTCCTCACCAAGTGATAATAAAAAACAAATCTCACAACGAAACTGCGAATAGTGTTTGACGCTAGTGCCCATGAGGAAAAATAACTCATTGAATGACTGCCTTTTCCATGGAGTCAATTTAGACAATATTTTAGACTGATTGATCTCCTTCCGTTCGAACAAAATAGCTGTTTTAGCTGATGTGGAAAAAGCATTTCTTCGGCTCCAAAAGATAAAGACGTAGTACGGTTCCTTATAGATGACGGTGAGAATGGTGTACAGATTTAATCGAGTTCTTTTTAGTCTGAACGCGTCTCCGTTTCTTTTGGCTGCAACGATTAAAACGCATATAGGGAAATACATGGAAAAATATCCCGATATTGTGCGGACACTTGATCATTGCTTTTATGTGGACGATCTCATCACCGGTGAAGATGATGCAAAATCAGCATTCGATTTGTCGAGCACAGCGGTAAAAATCATGAGTGAAGCAGGAATTAACCTGCGGAAGTGGATTTCAACTGACTGTGAGTTAATGAAGCAATGACAGTTGGAGCATTTTGATCATTTAAATATGAACGATTTCGTGAACCATCCACATCGTGTTTGGGGGTTTTATTGCATCCTCAAAAAGACTACCTCAGTCTTCGTCTGACCGGTCTCTTAGACTTCCTTCAAAAAAGAAAGAACAATAAACGATTTTTGTTGATGACTGCAGGCAGGATATTTGATCCTTTGGGATTTGCGCCTCCCCTTCACCTTAATATTTAAAATTTTGTTCCAAGAAATATGACAGAAAAACGGACTGGGACGAAGAGTTGCTGCCAGATATTAGAGAGAAGTTTGAACAGTGGTGTTCGGAAGCGTCTTTCTTATGTGAACTTCAGATTCCTCGATATGCCCTGGGATGTGATAGTGTGATCTGTCCGGAGTGTGAAATACATAAGTTCTCAGATGCTAGTATTAAGGCATATGAAGCTGTTTCGTATGTTAGATTGAGAACTTTTGACAAAATCTCAGTACATCTTTTAGCTTCCAAAAGCCGTGTGGCTCCTCTAAAGGTATTAACCCTTCCACGTTTTGAGCTAATGGGAGCGTTGCTTGCTGCAAGGCTGGCGAAAAATGCTTCACGTGTCCTCAGTGAGAAAATTTCTATAACCAACTACTTTTGGACAGATTTGACTATAGCCTTGAGTTGGATTCAAGGTCCCAGCAACAGATGGAAGGTTTTCGTCGCCAACCGAGTGAAAGAGATACGATCTTTAACAGACAAAGATTCATGGCGTCATTGTCCTGGAAAAGACAATCCATCGGATCTTCTAACGAGATGCATCAGTGCTGATTCACTGATAAACTGTGAAAAGTGGTGGAAAGGACTGAGTTTCCTACAAGAAGGAAATACTGTCCCTGTGAGTAACAATGTGCTACTTAGAGATGAACGTGCCTATTTGGAGGAATTAAACCCTTCCTAGAGCAAAACTTTGGCTGTGACTTTAGACAACAACCTTTTGAACCATATCCTCTCTGTATCTAATAATTTTCAAAAATTTTTATGTGTTTTCAGTTATATTTACATGTTCATTAATAATTGCAAAAAACCCTCCAACAAACAAATTGGGCCATTAAGGATAAGTGAAATTCAACGAGCGGAAATTACCCTTGTGAAGCTGGTCCAGCAAATGGAAATCAGATTTCTCCTGTATGGGTATGGTTAAGATTAGAAATCTCTCACCATTCTTAGATTCCAAAAATGTGCTCCGAGTAGGAGGTAGACTGACCCGCAGTAAATTGTGTTTTGTTAAAAAAAAAACACCAGATAAAATACTTTCTGATAATCACAGATTAATAGATTTAATTCTTGAAATGACTCGCAAGAGACATTTGTATGTTGGTCCACAAACTTTACTGTCTATTGTTAGACAAAGGTTCTGGTCATTAAATGGTCGTAATATGTGTAGAAAACTTGTAAATAACTGTATAATTTGTTTTAAGGCAAAACCCGTTACTTGTTCACAAATTATGGGTCAATTGCCAGCCGAGAGAATTTCTCAGTTTTCCCTTTAACAAAGTGGGAATAGATTTTTGTGGACATTTTTGGATTAAATATCCTAATCAAAGAAAGGGAGTTTTAAATAAAGTATATGTGTGCATGGTGACAAAGGCGTGTCACTTCGAAATAGTTACTGATTTATCTAGTTAGGCTTTTATTGCAGCTTTAAAGCGATTTTTTAGTAGGCGAGGAAAATCGGAGCGTATATTTTCAGACAACGCTACCAATTTTGCTGGCACAAAATTACAGTTAAAAAGACTTAGAGAAATTATGAGTAATTGTGATGATGATTGTTAATTTTAATGGCGCAAGGGCCAAGCTGCGCCAAACACTTGTTAAAAGAATGTCATATATTTAAAAAATATATATGTATAAAAATATATGTACACATGTATATGCATGCACGCATGCATATAATATATTAAAAATATAAAGAAACACACAAATCAAATCATTTGTAAAAATCCAATTTTTAAAACGAAGGCAAATAGATTTTGGTGGGGGGTTCCCCCCACCAAGTCAGATAAGGTTAAAACATGTATGAAAGAAGGTGATGCGATGACGGTTAAAAATAGGACAATCTATTAAAATATGACAAACTGAATATGGGACCTTGCACGAGGGACATTCTGGGGCATTTTCACCCAACAGAAGGTGCCTGTGCGTGAAACGAGTGTGACCAATGCGAAGTCGAGTCAAGCGGACATCATGTCTTCGCACTGGTAGTGCCGCCCAATGAGAAATGGAATGATGAATGCTATGCAGTTTGTTGAGGACCTGTTGATCCCAAGTCTCTTGCCATACACGATGGATATATTTCTGTACAGAAGTATGAGTAATTGTGATAGTAATTTGTGTAAATTTTTGTGTGAAGAACGATTTGAGTGGAGTTTTATTCCCCCAAGAGCTCCAAATCACGGAAGCCAGTGGCAGGTTGGAGTGAAAGCCGTCAAATATCACCTCAGGCGTGTAATAGGTAATTTAAGATTTATATACGAAGAATTTCTAACAACTCTTAACCAAATTGAGGGAGTTCTCAACTCACGTCCCCTCTACCCTTTGTCGTGTGACCCTGACGATTTTGATACTTTGACTCCTGGTCATTTCCTAGTTGGTCGTCCCATCACAGCCATTGCAGAGCCAATTTTAACTGAAGGCTCTGATAACAGGTTAAAAGTGTGGCAAAAACAAACAAAAATTTTGCAACAGATTTGGAAACGTTGGTCAAATAATTATTTGAATACACTTCAGAATCGAAATAAATGGTATTTTGAAAAGAATAATGTAAAAATATATGATATGGTAATTCTGAAAGAAGATAATTTACCTTTGTGTAATTGGCCTCTTGGTGGAATTGGTAGAATTCTTGAAGTGTATCAAGGTAAAGATAATAAAATCGAGTAGTGTTAGTGAAAACTAAAAATGGAATTTTTAAACGTCCAATAACTAAACTTTGTATTTTACCTTTTTCAAGTGAATAATGTATGTGAAAATTTCAAATTTGTGTATTTTTTTTTCAATTCAATTTTGTGTGTTTGAATACTTTCTTTACCTTTTGTGTATTGAACAATATTTTATTCAGTACTAGCTGACCCTGCCACGCGTTGCTGTGGCTCAGTCTGGTTAAATGGAAAAGAAAACAGCTTGTCCAACCAGCCAATTGTGAATTATGATCATAATTCTCTTAACAGATAGTCTGGTTTTTCATTACAGAGATGGATATCTGAGAACTTAAAATTGATTTGAGTTTCAAAATATGAGAAAAAACTGAATGACTTCAAAATATTTAACGATTTAATCAGACAATGAAATGCACTGCAAATCCCAAAAATATATATGAAATAATCATAAACAAAAATCAGATGAAAATCCGAGCAATATATAAGAAATAATCATAAGCAAAAATAAATGCAAATCATAAAACAAAATAAATTCAAATCACAATAAATAAGAACTATTCTTACTAATAAATTAAAGCAAAAATACATTAAAAGGTTCGTGAGGTTCATAAAATAGTAAACATAAAGAAATGATAAACAGCCCAAAATTGATGACAAAAATTTTTTTTAAAAAAGTTAAAAATACACACAAATTGGAAATGGTTCTACCTGTGAAGTCCTTGAGGGCAAAAGGTTAATTTTACCATGCTTTTGGGTATACAACATTCTTTGTTTTTCCGTTTTCAGTGTAGATATATAGATTGTCCGGTTTGCCTGCTCGTGAACATGCAACATATAACTGTCCAAGAGAGAAGTAATGTCTCTAAATTTAAACCACACAATTTTCAAGATTTTTCCTAAACTCTATTGATAGTAGTTGCAAACATCAGTCAAAAGGAGAATTGCAGTCTCTTAAATTGGAATGATATACCTGTTAGTATCATAGAAATGCGAGGAAGGAGGGCATCTTCATCATTGAAAGGTCCTGTCAAAATTGTTGCCTCTGTGGTGTTGCTCATTAATTTTTGAACTGCAAGTCGCGTACCATTACACAGCTCTGGCTGGTTAATGTTTTGCAACATCATAATTAGCACACCAACTTTCAACTGCAGTATGTGGGGTGGCATTCATGGCAGATCAAGGGAGTTCACACACAAAAATTCTGTAGGATAATTCACTGCTTCATCTACTTCCACAACAGACTTATAGGTGACTGTCTCATTTTGAATGCGAGACTGAACGATGTTGTTAAGTTGGTAGACGTCTTTGTTCTTGGCAGCAAGAATAGCACGTTCACTCAACCAATTGGGATTTTTAAAATTGGTTTGAATGTCAGGAAATACTGTTTCTACCAATTCTCCTTTGGATGCCACCAAATTGCAGAAGTTATGAGTTAATGAAATTTTCCCTGAGGTCAAATCTGCTGGCCCCTTTCTGTTTCTAATATCCAGCAATTGATGAGAGAAAATTTCAGCTGATCAATCATTTTGCAACTGGACACGCATATTTGTTGTTAATTTCAACGTCTTCACATGTCGCCACAAAGCAGAGTGTTTCAAAGAAGCATTTATTTCGTCTGCTGGAGTCGATCGTGGAATTACAGGTAATGTTTGCCTGAAATCTCCTGCAAGCAATATTAATGCGCTCCCATACAGTGTAGTGTTTTTGTCCCGCAAATCTTGCAATGGTCAATCAAGAGCTTCAAGCGATTTTTAGTGTGCCATCGTGCATTCATCCCAAACAATAAGTTTGCATTTCTGCAATACTTTTCCCATGCCTGATGATCTGGAAATATTGCATATGGGAGTTTCAATTATTTGAATGTTCAATGGCAGTTTCAAAGCGGAATGAGCAGTTCTTCCACCTGGTAACAATGTTGCAGCTATTCCTGATGACGCAAGAACTCAGGCTATGTCATTTTGGGATCGTACTGCTGCCAGAATCAATTTTATTAGGAATGTTTTACCAGTTCCTCCAGGCGCATCTAAGATTTGTCCATTCCATCAGTTTGAATTCAAATGAAAATTAATTGACAGAACAGAATTCTCACAGATTGCACTGAGAAATAATAAAAACAAAAAAATTAAATTAAGAACAATGAAAAAATAAACTATACTCACTCAAAATCAACACTATCGTAGAAGACACAGTTCAATAGTAATGCAATGTATCACAAAATAATTAAGATGGCTGTCTACGTTCAAAATGCAACAGACACTGAAAGCCGATTGACTGCACTTAAAAAAAAAGAAAGTTAAATTTAAAACATATAAAATTGCAAAATATTTAAAAAGGGAAAAAACAGGAACAAAAAGGAGAAAAAATAAAAGCACTAACGAAATATATAACTTCAAATGTAGATCAATCAACACAGCTCAATTCCGATGCAATGGGAAACAAAATAGTTCATTCCACTTGAATAAAGCACTCCAACTTCACTATATAGTTTGAATTCAAATGAAAATTAATTGACATAACAGATTTCTCACAGGTTGCACTGAGAAATAATAAAAACAAAACTAAATGAAGAACAATGAAAAAATAAACTACTCACACAAAATCAGCACTACCGTAGAAGACACAGTTCAATAGTAATGCAATCTATCACAGAATAATTAAGGTGGCTGTCTACGTTCAAAATGTAACAGACACTGAAAGTCAATTGATTGCACTTAAAAATAAGGTTAAATTTAAAACATATAAAACTGCAAAACATTAAAAAAGGGGAAAAATACTAAGGAAATATTAACTTCAAACATAAACCAATCAACGCGCAGCTGAATTTCGATGCAATGGGAAACAGAATATTTCCTTCCACTTGAATAAATCACTCCAAAGAGGTCAATTTCACTATATAGTTTGAATGCAAATAAAAATTAACAGAACATAATTCTCACCAATTGCACTGAGAAATAAAAAAACAATTAAAAAACTAAATGAAGAACAATGAAAAAATAAACTACACTCACACAAAACCAAGACTATGGTAAAAGACACAGCTCAATAGCAATGCAATGTACCACAAAATAATTAAGGTGACTGCTTACATTCAAAATGTAACAGACATCTGGATGTATCATTAATGACGTGAGTAACATAATAGTACCAAATCAAATTGGTGCATTGTTTGCAATCATATATTGACTGTGCGTGCTCTCCAACAGAGTTAAGGAAAAAATACGTATAAATCACACAGGGTTTGTGACGAATCTGTGCGGAACCTTTCCACTAATCTTCTTAGGCGTCTTTCTGGGGAATATAAATTCGCGTTTATTTCCAATCAACTCCAAAAAGATGTACGGTATATTTAAATTAGATAAGGTATTTAAGTCGAGAGTTGCGAGATAGCAAGAGAGATGATGGTAGGCTATTGAGCCAGTAACTTTAAACGCATTACTAGAAGATTCAAGGAGATAATAGATTCGTGAAGACGTCGTGCTGCGAGACCTACCAGAAAGCTGATATAAGCCAGTGGTAAATATAATTCACGTACGCTTAAAATAAGCGTCAGTTTAAGCGAATTAGTTAAAGTTAATGAAAGTTAAGAATTCGAGTACGTGTATTTCTCGGATCTCCTATTTCGGTAGACCTTACTTGAGTTTGAGCTAGATTATTAATTAATTGTATTCTTAGTAATTTAATTTAATATAAAGACAAATCCCTTTAAGCGACGTAACATTATCGCATTATATGTTATCAGAGATATTTTTGAGAAAATTATAATAATAAATAAGTATTATTATTATTCAAAATGGCTCTCAGTGGTTCTTTGCCTCAAATTAATCTTGGTGTTCAAGGTGTGACCCAGGGGGGTCATCACAGGTTAAAGATACTTTGTATTGAATTCGCAATGAAAATTTAAATATGAACACGGATTTCACATCATAAATCTTCGACAAAGCATCGATAATAATTGAAGATTTTTACAATTTCCAATTGTTATCAAAAAAGTTCAGGGCATATCTTCAAAATTGAGTGGCTTAGATCTAGACGTGGATTTCTTCTTGCATGGACAATTATTTGATGTGTTCTAGAATAGGCCGACCAAACAATCATTTTTGTATCTATACAAACAATGAAACAAAACAAAATATTGCCTACCCAGAAGCATTGTAAAACTAACCCTTTGCCCTCACAGACTCCAGAGCAGAACCATTTCATCAAATTTGGGTACATTTAATTTGTATAAGATAGCTTTTTGATTCAAATTAATATATTATCCCCCCCCCCTTTGTTTAAGACTGCCCCTCATTTATATGTTTTTGACTATTTTATGAACTGCATGATTTTTTGTGTATTTTTGAAATTATTTGTTACTTACATATTACTGCAGTCTATTGGTGACATTATAGCGAACGAAGCACCTGGTTTCCAATTCAGTGCATACAACACAAATCGTCAATTGTTGAGATAATACGCAAGTATCATTATATTTCTTATAAATATTAATGATTCGCATTTATATTTTTTTGTTTATGGTTCTTTACTATCTTATTTTCTGATTCATATGTTTTTGTTGAAAATTCTTATTTGGATACTTTCTTTGGTACTTATGTGTATTATCACAACCTATTGCCGCCATCATATGAACCGAAGCTGCCAATTCAGCACACAAGAAATCGGGGTTGCCAACTTGGTGAGTTATAGATTTGGCAATTGCTGCAATTATACATAAAAACCCTTTAAATTTTTGTATATTATTATAAGAGGCGTAGCTACCACCGCATCAATGATACGGGGCTCCAACATATAAGTGGAAAGTACTGTTAGTATATAAAGGAGTAACCCCCCAAAAGGGTGTGCAAGAATTTTTTTTACGGGGCCCACTCAGGTCTAGCTACACCACTGATTATTTACTTTTATAACCCTCGTGCCATACTTTATGATGCACCAGTCTATTTAACCAGACTGAGCCACAGCAACATGTGGTACAGCTACTTTCATAAAATAAAATTAAATCTTAAAAAATATCGAAAATAAAATAAGGCTCAATATTTTGGTTAAATCAATATAAACAGTTTCCTACAAACAAAAAGAAAATCTTTATCCCGAATTTCAGAGAATCATCAAACAAAATTTTGAAAAATTGTAAAAAAACATATTTAACAACTATCCCGTCGATTATTTTCACCGGCTCAAGTGTAGTATAGGGAGAGGGCACAACTTTGGAATTGGCGATTTTTATCTAAATGGCAGGGTGAGATATCGAATTCAATCTAAAATAATAAATGATTCCGAAAAAATTACCTTTGCGACCACTTTAAGTCGCCATAATAAAAGTGCAAAGCCCCCCCCCCCTATACTACTCTTTAACCATTTTCACCAAATTAAGACATCACGAAGTGCAAAAAATATTTTGGCGAGGTTTTTCATTTGCGGTACACGATTGGCAAAAAAAAAAAAAAAAAAAAAAAAAAAAAAAAAAAAAAAAAACCACATAAGTACTAAGATATAAAAGAAACAAAAATTATATATTGAATTAAAAAAGGATCACCGGAGTGAAAGAAAGAAGGCGCTGCTAATATTCATATTAATTTCATACTATCTAAAGCAGATAACGAAAGCAGAAATACAATACTAACGTTAATTGCAGTTAGAACTGAACTACTCTTATCAGTACGAAGATTTGATTTGTAAAAATAAATATAAAGCAAGAAATAAATTCTGCGTGAAATTACTGAATAAATAAATTGTATTTTGTAAGCAAAATCACACACAAATAAACATCCCGCGATAATACTATCCGAATGTTGCCAAACCATAAAACAAAATTTTAGTTGTTAAAAGAAGAATCATTAAAAAATATTTTATTCGAAAAATAATCCTAATTAAGTATCGAAGAACGGAAAAATTGGATAAATGTTCCAACCGATAAACATAGCTATAGTAAAAATATGGAGAAATCTTGAAAAACTGCGCGTAAAGTGTAAATTTTCCATTTAGTGAGAAACGTGACATCATATGACGTCATAACACTAGAAAAACATTTAAAAATTAAATTTAAAAAAATTTAGAAAGAATTACGAAATAATAAGTATCTAAGAACCCGTCCGGATTCAAATGCAACGTTATGTCAAAATTTCAGAGGAAATGGTCCAGTAGTTTCGGAGATTACCGGCTTTGAACAAACACACATTATATTTTTATTTATATAGATTAGTGTTTTCCGTATTGTATTATTTGAAAATTGTTGAATGTGTCATTCAACTCGGGGGTGGATGTTCAGTGTTGAATACATAATTCTTGTAACGCCCACAACAACAAGTGAATATTTGTCGCGAGAGGGCACTAGTGTGTGTAGTACAGTGTATGTGTAAACTGAGTGAGAGCAAGAGCGTATGGAGAACGTTCTAATAAAATTCCTTTTTTTATCTTAGTCCTAGCCATTTAATGTGTGGTGTTATCTTTTAGAGATTTTAAATAATTAACAGAGAATCAGCAATTAAACAATTTCTGTTTAGAACAATTTATATTTTAGTATTTGAACCATGTACAAGTACAATTATACTAAAAATTATAATTGCCATAGTTTAAATATTCATGTAAACATTAAAATAGAATTTGCATTCATATAGTGATGAAGTGTCAAAGCCAGTTTTTAAAAAATGATAGCATTAAATTTAGTTTTGCTTATAGACCATAGCCAATAAAAATATGATTTATAACATTTGGTTAATTTCAGAACTTAAAATAAAAATAAGTAGTAAAAAAATATAGTGATTTTTTTTAAAAAAGTGATTTGATATAAATATATAAATCATTTTATTGGTAAAACTTTTTTTATTGTAAAATATCATTTATAGCATACCATATTCAATTGTCATATGTAATATCTAGGTTCTAAAGTACCATTGAACTTTGTCAATAGGATGCAAAAAGGAGAGCAATATATAAAAGTTGTTTTACTTAGCTATCAGTACCAATCAGAATTCCTTTTCTCTCTTGATTATTACTTCTTAGTTAAAAATATCGGCAACATTTTGAATTTTATTATCCAAAAGAATCAGATGCTTCTACTTAATTTCTTAATATACATATACTCATAAGAAAATAACATGCTATTTCAAATTTTTAAAATGACATTTTTTTCTAAGATCGATAATAATCAAATTTATATTATTTGAATAGACTCTTTACTTTCTTTTTGCATTTTTCTCATACAAAATAGATTCTTAGTGTTCTTTTTGAAATTTGACACTTCTTTTTTTACTAAATTCGGAGCTTTTTCTTTCTTTCTTTCTTTCTTTTTTTTATTGCAGTTTCTTAATGAAATTATTTATTCCGATATCTGAAAGAAAAATGTTTAACACTCATTTATTAAGTTATCAAGTACTTTTTTTCTGCTAAACATATTTATTACAAAAATATATTAACCAACTTAGTATAAAATGTTTCAATGTTATTTATTTATTTTTCCGTTCATTTTATGCTAATGTATTAAAAATACTGTGTTTAGTTAAATGTTAGAAAATTCAACATCGTCTGTGTTTCTTACGAATACTTTAAAGTTTGATTTTTAAAAATTGAAATAATTTTGTTTCACTCTGAATAGTGGCTGCGGCAACCTAGTGATTAGGGTCACGAGTTCGATGCTGGAATGTCACGGTTCGAGTCCTGGTGCCATAGAAGACCCACCGTGTAGAGAAGGCCAATGCACATTAAATCTGTAGAGGCTCAGTGTCCTTCCGTTGTAGTGGTGTGGTAGTTAGGAGAGAGGGTTGCTAGCTCACGTGTCGTCCTCGTAACTTGTCCGAGGCACAAAATTACGAAATATCTCGTTAACAGCCCTCTTGTTGCTTTAAAGTGCGATGTTAATGTAATTCTCCTCCCCCCCCATGCTCTCACTCTGTTGACCTTTTATACATTTTAATGAGTTTCATTAAAAAAAATAAAGTATACAAATGAATAAGTATTGCTAAAATCACAAAGGAAAATGTTTTGAAGTATTCCTTTCAGGGTTATACTTGTGGAAAATTTCATAATAAAAATTACGTCACAATGATGAAAACTTACAAAAAATAAAAATTTTGTAAGAAGCAAAATTAAGTATGTATATTAACTCCCCCCTTGTACACACCACGATCTCGATGTCAAGCTAGATGCACGTAGACAAAATTATTCCAATACTTACGTAAATATTTTCTATGAATGAGATACATTCTAAATTAAACATATAGCGGTTAGTGAAACCGATTGCTGTGCCATTGGGCCAGATTCGTATCCCGGATAAAGCATGGATGTTTGTTAAAGGAAGAGTGCCTTAGCGGTATGGGGTTACTCTAAAAAGCCATCAGGCCACAAGTCTTCTCGTGAGGTTGGTGGATGGGGAAGAGAGATGGGAGACCCTTGATAATCCCCAGGGTGTTCTCCTCACAGTAGCAGTGGAATGGAGCCACATCACACTATCGCTTGTTTGGTGTTCAAAGCTAAGTCTAACGATAGGAGTAAAACTAGCTCCCTTGTCCTCGATCAATTTC
>BMAU01010386.1:0-26821 GCA_019973935.1 Trichonephila clavipes | reverse complement strand
TCATATTTTATTTTTACTATGATATATTAATCATCATCATTTTCTCTTTATTCATCAGGGAATTATTAAATTTTGTAATCGGGTCATTAATTTCTGATAACCCTGTGTTTATGAAGTGTCTGGTGCTCGGTTTCAACGATACTATTTTTGTACGGTTGCAGTGACAATATATTCGAGGGATTTAGACCCGTGACCCGCGGTGGCCGTGGTAGCTTAATGCTCAAGGTAACGGACTCGTAGCAGGCATGTCATGGGTTCAAGCCTTGTACCACTAAAGACCCGCCGTGTGGTGTGTTAGTTAGGAGAAGGGGTCCCAGTGTCGTCCTCGTCATTTGACTATGCTTCAAAATGACGAGGTCCTTCGCCAAAAGGCCTCTTGTAGCTGAACAGTGTGACGTTAATATTCACTCAACGAACACCCGCTGTGTAGAGGAGCTAATGCGTGTTATAGCTGTCGTGGCTGAATATTCTTTCCTTGATCGAATTTCAAAATTGTGAGGATGGTCGCCTCTATACCTCGTTTTGCTTTGAGGTTGGCCGCCAACAGCCTTTGTGCTCAAAAAAGCCAACTAGATATTCGTAAATGATGTCCATAAGTATTAATAGACTGAATTTTGAACAATTATTACAAACCTTGCTGAAAAGAAGCAATTTTCATTCATGTTAAAACTTTATTTTTTTTCTACACATGTGTTTTTGTCTGAAAATATTCGTGCAGTTATACTCAAATTGTGTGCACGCATGAATTTGTTACATTTTGAATCATTAGATTTTTTTATTAATATACTATAAAATAACGAGAGGGCTAAGTACTACTACATATACATACTACTACTACTAAGTATACTACTAAGTAATGCTACATATTTATATATACGTATAAAGGAAGTTATACATTCAAAAGTAGTGAGTTACACAAATGAATATCCATACTGATGTCTAAACAAAGGAAAGTGGCTGCGTACTGTGATTTAAACATGAGATTTTTTAAATGTGACATGTATGGGCGATTTTTTTTATTTATTTATAACATGTTTTCAATTTGCATGCGTAAATTTAATGTTTTCCATTCTTCTGAAAACGTTTTTTATTTTTTTGATGACGCGATGTGACGAGTCATTTTCAAAATCGCTTTGTGTTGCAATAATGACGCAATGCATATTCTTTTGTATTCTATAAATTAGTTAATTATTCAAAAACACACACGCGGCTGAATTCTTTAAAAATAAGTTAATTAAATTGAAAAGCTGATTCTTTTAACTTTTTTTATTTTGCTATTTAAATTCAATTAACTGCGATAATAAAGCAATATATGAGGGTATTCTTTGTATACAATAAATATTTTAATTAACAAAAAATAACTTAATTTCATTGAATCCTTTAAGAAAAAGTAAGGTCTGGATGTTAAAATAAGTGGTGTTAAAATTAGATGTACCCACGTTCAGATGAAGTCCTCTCCGTCTAATTGTAGTATAACTTAGTCCCTTGTGTATATTAAATTCAAAATCAATCTTATTTAATCATACTTTTATTACCATTTGTATTCTCGGAAGCGTATCTTCATCAGGGATCGTCATAAAGAAACTGTCCTTTCTCCCACGGGGAATGTGTGTCTTTGATAGGACACGTTTGTTTTAGCGATCTCTCTCGATTTTCGGCCCTTCTTGCCACTCCATCCCTTTTATTCTTTTTCTAATTTCCAGAATTTATCGATAGTCTTCTCCCCCATATTTAGGGCAGCTTGACCAAATGTGATTCATTCTGTCAATTAAAACAAACAACTATCACCAATACTTTCCTACATAGCTTTGATTTTAGATCACTTAAGTACTGTTCAGTCTCAGATTGATTGTTTATAAAAGTCGCACGTCGGCTCCTGTGGCTTAGAGGTAGCATGCCCGTTTCGTAAGCTCAAGGTTATGGGTTCGACCCGGGCTGGAGTCGATAGAATTTATGGATGCTAAAGTTGTACGCACGCATGTCATATGATTATGTGGCATGTAAAATATCCCTTGAGTGTCAATTTGGATCTGGGAATCTCGGCAAAAATTTAATCACGGCAATATTAAACATCTGACCCTTGAATTAAATTAATTCAAGCGTCCAGATTTGGTAGCGAGAGCCGCCACTAGATGGTGCCACCATTGAAATGACTCACCCATTTGGAGACTTGCCGTGCCTGAAAAAGCTTAGTTGCTAACTTGCAACTCATTAAAAAATAAAAAGTCGTGTTTCAAAGCAACACGAAGAGTATTGACTACAGATGTCAATTTCTTTACGACTATCAAATAACGAGGACGAATACCTGAGCTAATATCCCACTCTTCGAACTTTCATATCACACCAACCTTGAGAACATAGAGCCTCGATAGCCCCTCATGCATTAGCTCCTTTATATGTTATATAAATAAGTTTTCAAATTCTCTATCAAAACCCACCTGTGTGCAGTGATGTGGTTTTTTTATGTTGCATTTAACTAATTGATCTTCAAAATGTGAAAATGCAATGTGAAAGTTGAGATACTTAGAAACTGCTTCAGTTACTTGTATGAGTATGATTAAAAACTCTGTGTGTGCGAAGCTTGTTGCCAATAAACACTCTTATTATTCAAAGTTACAGCCAATCTTATCCTATCTTTGTTGAATAGCTGAATTCGTGTCCAATAGCTTGTTGTGTAGATACTGTGATCAAATCAGTCAACAGTAGTTCTTATAAAAGAATATTGATTTGAGATTAAATATGGTATTCACATATACTGTAACACAATGTGTCATGTTCTTTGTTGCTTTATCTCAAGATGTTATAATTACTCACGAGACAACATCCCAAAAAGACGAGAACAAAAATGCCGCATCTTTTTCGGACATGTTAGGGCTACTTATAGAAGAAAAAACATAAGTTTTCATAACTTTTCAACACCTTCTCAACAAGAGATTTATCTTCGAGTAGTTCTTTGACCCTTCCCCTTTCAACGGTCGTCGTAAATGAAACAGTTTCGAACATAGTCGGGGCGGCAAAAACGTTTTTGTCGCACCATCGGCTGATAAGTGGATGAAAACGAGTTCCTTTTTTCGGCGGTCTTTTCAACCGTGATAACGAAGGAGTGAACAGAAACGATGAAAGAAATTATAAATTTTTAATGAGATTAACCGAAATTTTGATAATATGATAATGAGGTCCTGCGTGATATCTGATCCTGCGTCATGACTCAAAAAAGACACTGTATTTTTAAAGTACACATGTGAATTTTTTTAAAATAAGGTATAAATATCGAATTATTTAATGACCTTAAACGATACGGACATAAAAAAGGGTCAAATTAGTTTTTAAAAAAAGTAACTAAAAACATATGTATTATTAACAACCAAAATTATACATTTTCATTCATATGATATATTATGTATTGAAAGATTACTTTTCAATCGATCTTCTCGTGCTGATTATATTCATTTTTCTTAAAACTATTTTTTAGAAATTCAGAACACTCCAAGGCGATTCAAATGTATCGTGTATTCCGGGGTATTGCACACAAATTGCATTTTTTAGTTTTTAGGTATATTCGCCGTATGACGAGTGCCCGTTTTCACGCAAAAAAAAAATTGAAATATTCATAAACAGTGTGCTCTTAAGCTTTGAAGTAATTTATTCGAGGTATTATCTCAGGTTTTTAAACAATAGTAAATAGTTCTAAAACTACAATCCTAAAGCACAAGAAAAGAAAGGGAGCGTGAGAAAATTTATCAGGCATTTCATTGTTGACAGTTTATTAAGTATATCATTTTTTTTTCAAATGAGCAGTATTTAGATTTATATAGAAGTCTTTTTTTACGATCTTTCTATTTTTAAAGGGATATTTTTTATATCCGACGAATAACGCGCACCGGTAAATTTCTATATTTTTTTTGTGTGTAATAAATTATAGTTTAAAAAAACTAAACACGCTGTTATGCTTAATCGAACTAGAAAAGTAAAAAAATAATTCTTCCTATAAAGAATAAAATGATTAACGAGAAAATTATAATGTTATTGGGGTAAAAGCGCGGGGGCTCTATATCAATTGTTATAATTTCTTAGTAGTTCTATTCCGAAATGCTGAGTTAGTGTAAAAATGTAGTAAAGGGTGTTTTTTTTAGAGATATAGAACTTTAAGTTGCAATAAAACAACGATGTATTATTCGATAAACATGAATTTTTTTATTCGAAAGATAATCTTGTGGCATTACATTTTAAATATGATATCTGGCATATGACTGCCACGGCTGGCTCGGATGTAGTCCAATCTGGACGTCCAATTTTCGATGACTTTTTCCAACATTTGTGGCCGTATATCGGCAATAACACGGCGAGTGTTGTCTTCCAAATGGTCAAGCGTTTGTGGCTTATCCGCATAGACCAATGACTTTACATAGCCCCACAGAAAATAGTCTAGCGGTGTTAAATCACAAGATCTTGAGGCCAATTCACAGGTGCAAAACGTGAAATTAGGCTGTCACCAAACGTCTTTCAATAAATCGATTGTGGCACGAGCTGTGTGATGTTGCGCCGTCTTGTTGGAACCACAGCTCCTGGACATCATGATTTTTCAATTCAGGAATGAAAAAGTTAATCATGGCTCTATACCGATCACCATTGACTGTAACGTTGTGGCCTTCATCGTTTTTGAAGAAGTACGGACCAATGAATACCAGCCCATAAAGCGCACCAAACAGTCAGTTTTTCTGGATGTAACGGAGTTTCGACATACACTTGGGGATTAGCTTCACTCCAAATGCGGCAGTTTTGTTTGTTGACGTAGCCATTCAACCAAAAGTGCGCTTCATCGCTAAACAAAATTCGCTTATGAAAATCGGGAACAACGGCAATCTCGTTTTGGGCCCATTCGACGAATCTACGCCTTGCTTGATGATCGTTTTGATGAATTGCCAAACCAAACTGAGAATAAATCACTTGACAGCTGTTAAATCGGTCGCCATCTTAGAAAGTAATGCCAATTTAAACTTCTATACCTGGAAAAAACACTCTTTACAAAGCACCCTACACGCTTTTACCCTGAATGACATTGATTTTCTCGTTAATCATTTTATTCTCATATTAAGAATAATTTTTTTACTTTTTAGTTCGATTAACCATAAAAACGTGGGGTTTTGGGGGGAGGGGGTTAAACTATAATTTATTTTTCATTTTTAGCCCGATCTACACAATAAAAGCATGTATTAGTTTTTTAAACTATCATTATTCATTGATGAATTAATCTTAAATGCGGCTCTTTTTAGAATCTGGAATACTCATTGGCATTCTGTAAGTGCGTTGATGCGGCCTGGGTTTTTTTTCACATGCACGATGGGTTTTTTTTCACATGCACGAGTCTTTTTTTTATTTCCATTTTGAGAAAAACTAGACAATTGTTTATATTATGGAAAGAAATTTTTTTGACGCAGGTTTTTGCTTTTAGGGTTGTAACTTAATCTTTTAGTCGCCACTCTAGAAATGGTATGACTTAGTCGCCAAATCTGGAAATCGTTATTCCTGATCCTAATCAGGACAAGGAAAATAAATTATGAAATTATTGTATTGTCATCGGTCCTGGACAAGTGTGCAAAATTCCGAATTAATCTGACCTTTAAAGAGTAAAAATCGAGTTGAAAGATTCGTTACATACAGGTGAAGCTTATAAAAGCGTGTTAAAAATTGCACCTTATTTTACGCTAATATCTCCCAGCAACGATCGCATGATTTTTAAGAAAACAATAACAAAGTGTATTTTTTTATTAAAGAAAATTGTATAAAAATAAGCGTTGCTTTAAACCAAACATGTTGAAAATAAACCCAATATCTCCAATTACATTATAAATAGTTATAAATAGTTTGGTACGTAAAAAAATCAAAATTTTTAGGATATAAGAAATGGATTGTTCAACATAATGATGCGACCATTGTGTATGAGTGGTCATGGTCGCGAACTAGTAGTCGGTCTTCGTGAACCTAAGTCATGGGGTCATTAAAGGTCTACCCTGCTAAAGGACTGATGTATGTTAAATCTGTCGAGGCCGTAAGTCCTCTCGTTGGCGTGGTGGTGAGATTTGTAGTGTGAAGTTCCAGCTCAAGTGTCATCCTCATCACTTGACAGTAATTCAAAATTACGAAGTTCTTCTCGAGGCTGCAGTAGCCTAGTGGTCAAGGTAACGAACTCGTGACTGGGATCTCATGAGTTCGAGTACAGTACCACTGAAGATCACCGTGTAGGGGAACGATGCACGAAAAATCTGTTGAGAGCTCAAACGTCCTCCGGTTGGTATGGTGTGGTAGTTAGGAGAAGGATGCCAGCTCAGGTGCCGTCCACGTCACTTGATCATGGTTCAAAATTACGAGGACCGTCGCTAAAAGCCCTCGAGTAGCTGAATAGTGCGACGTTAATACTCACTCACAAAAGCACCTCTCGGACTATTGGAGATGGACTTCATAATTTTGAACCATGGTCAAGTGACGATGACGATATCTGAGCTGGCACCCTCTCTCCTATTTTTTGCCCCACGCGAACGGGGGACATTTGAGTGGCGACATATTTAAAGTGCATCAGTCCCCTTTGCACGGCGGATCTTCAGCGGTACTAGGCTGGAACTCATGACACGCCGACCACGAGTCCGTTACCTTGACCACTAGGCTACTTTGGCCGTCGTGGTACCTTAGAGTATGATGTTAATAAGAAATCAATTAAATTTTGAGACGTGTCGTTAAAATCTTCTCGTGTTTTTTTTCTATTGCAACGTTAATTAATAAATTAGTTCAAAAATGTGGAACAATAAAGTTTGCTTCGAGTTAAAAGAATCTAGGTCTCTATAAGCTGTAATTTAACACAGAGGGGAATTTCAGAAATAGGGGATACCGTTCAGCAGCTTTCCTAGTCGTTTGATTGCCGTTCATGTTTTCACCTCAACCTCCAAAAGCCGTAATGTAGTCATCACCAATTCAAACCACCAAGTTCGTTGCCTGTTCCTTTCCTTAGACGAAAGGGAATTTTCAAAGATTAATATTACTGTTTAGAATAATTTTTGTGATTCCTTTATCACGACGTTCCCGCATAAATAAGCATAAGTTTTGTTCGTATTCAGCTGCGGTCATTGGTAACATAATCTCTCCTGAGCTCAAAGCAGGATACAATTTCGGAAGTCGATTGAATCAAAATAGACTCCAGCTGCACATTCAGACTAATAACGTGAAAGTCTACGCTTTAGAAATCTTTAAGGTGCGTAGGACCTCGGGTGTCAGATGTCATTGTCATCTGGATCATAGGTTAAACTGTGACGAGGTTCATGTTAATAGCTCGTGAGCCTAAGGGAGATTCTAATTTTTAAGTTGAACACAATTTATTTCAATTCACTCTGTAATTCAAAATATATTTTTAGAGGATTTGAGATGGAATAAAAAATTTCCTCGGACTTTTAATGTATACTATATTTTAGGTACCGCAAAATCCGGCGTATAACGCGCACTTGTACTTTAAAACTGATTTTTTAATTTTTAGGTATATTCGCCGTATAACGTTCACCCTTTTTCTTTTTTTTTTACAAAGAAACTTGAAATGTGCGTGTATAATGCTCTGTATTAAGAGATATTATTCCAAGCTTTTGAAAAAAATAGCGTATTTCTAGAACTACAACCCTTAAGTTCATAAGTAATGTCGTTTCTTTCAAATAAACAGTATTTCTATCTATGTTGAAGTATAATTGTTTTCATGCTATCTTTTTTTAAGCTATAATTTTTATACCCCGCGTATAACGCACGTCCGTAAATTTCGATCTTATTTTTTGTGTTAAAAGTGCTCTTTATTCTCCGGATTTTGCGGTAAACAAAGTTTTGCCGTTTTTTAATAACGTGCGATAATTTTAAGGATTGTTTACACTTGTTTCCGGGCAAAATTCTAAAAAATTTTCTGAGGACGCGGTAGCCCAGTGGTTATGATCATGGACTCGGGACCAACGTGTCATGAGTTCGAGCCCCAGTACCAATAAAGAATCTCCGCGTAGAGAATCAGGTGCGCGTTAAATTTGAAGAGGTTCAAATGTCCTCCCATTGGGGTGCTAGCTCAGTTGTCGTCCTCGTCACTTGTCAATGGTTGAAAATTTCGAGGTCCGTTATCAAAAGCCCTAAATAGGTTGTCAGTGTTCACTCACTAGCCGAAAAGAGCGGCAGTCGATCTACATCGTTTGCGCCTAAGTCAGTGAGATTGTGAGTCACGCACATTTATTTGTTACGGGTTACCGTTTGTATGAGTATTTGACAGCGTATGCCACATATTGTCTTAAAGGGTCACAAAAACTCCGCGTAGAGAGTCAGATGCGCGTTAAATCTGTCGAGGTTCAAAGTCCACCCATTGGCGTAATGTAAAAGTTTAGAAAGGGGATGCTAGCTCAGATATCATCCTCGTCACTTCACTGTGGTTCAAAACTACGAGGTCCGTCGCTTATAGCCCTCGTGCTCCTTCAGAATGCGACGTAAGTTAGAGCCAACTCAAACCATGCAGCTAGGGGCGTAGCTACCACTGTATCAACCGTATCAATGATACAGGACCTCCAAGCTACATTGGCACCAACATATAAATGGTAAATCTGTTAATATATTAAGGGGTGCCCAAAAGGTGTATGCAAGAAATTTTGATACGGGTCCCACTTAGGACTATCTACGCCAATGCATAAAACAATGTGTAGTACGGTCCAGAAAAAAAATTATTCATCCAAGGGTGGGGATACTCCTCTCATTTCGTTTATTGTCCAGGCATATCTTCATTAGACTATCTCAAACTTTTATCTTAGAGCAGTCCGGTGCGTGATAATGATTTTAATAATGAATTGAAAGGAGAAATTTCAATGGTTTTAGGAGAAAAAAGATTAGAAGTTTTATTAAAACAGAACTTAATATAGAAATTTTACCTTCTGCCCGTGAAAGGGTTGCTGAGTACCAGGGTAGATATTTTGATGAGTAAAATAATTCTATACAAAAATACACAAAGTTTTTTTTTCCTCCGGTAAAAAAACGATAGAACTTATTTGCTTACTTGATAAATTTATGAAGAGGACAATATATAACATTTTTCCACTTTCGAAAAATCTCATTTTCATGTGAAAAATCTCATTTTCATGTGTTTAAATCATTTGTGAGAAGCCCTCTCAAACATGGAACCTCCCATACAATCTGACTCTGCTGTTCCTCTCCCGTGGGGGGACTGGAAAAGTTCCCTTCCAATTATCTTTACGATCTCTTTGGATGTCTGTGAATAAAACTAATGCCAAAGCCACTGTGTTATTCCGGGAGCGAAGTAAGATTTCATTGTGGATGCGATTGGGATCGACCCCAATCAAATTAGTATCGCGTGTTTCTGACTGTGAGTGAGTCCTTCCTCATGGGAGGGGTTGTGCGGGAATCGGATTCCGATAGCCCACCCCCGCAAGAAGGCTTCCCGGACAGATGTCCCGGAAGCTCACTCCTTTGTTTTCTCGCTCAATATCACCTCAATCGATTAATCGATGCTCTATTAGAAAAGGACCGCTGGTCTGGACATCCACACCGCTGAAAAATGGCAAGATTTGCCTCGGCAAGAAATGAAATTAAACTTCAAATTTTTCCCCCTCCAATTACTTTCAGATGTCTCCTATTTTTCCAGAGCAAAGATGGGGAGCTTTCTCCTACTGAATTCTTAATTTTTTCTGATTATCTTGTAATTTTTATAAATATCTTTTTTTTTAATTAGCCTAGAACTTTTTAACAGAAAAAAAGTTCAAAAAAACTTTTCACAGAAGGATATTTTATTTTACCCAAGTGTAGTCACCCATCGTGTAGAGGGGTGGATACATGTTAAATCTGTTGAGTCTCAATGTCCTCCAGTCGGTGGGGTAGTTAGAGGAGGGAGTGTCATCTCGGGTGTCGTGCTCATCACTTGACCTAGGTCCAAAATTACGAGTTTTGTCGCCAATAGTCCTCGTGTTGTTTTATAGTGTGACGTCAGTATATGTAACTCTCTCTCCCAGCATATTCAACGAGATATTTTTACCTGAGTGTATTCACACACACAAACAATTCAAATGTGTATTCAAATGACTGAATTCGGTTGAGGGTTTAAAATTACCAGATCTGCCACCAAAAGCCCTCGTGCGACAATATTAATAAATATTCACACGCGATATTCTTACCCAAAATGGTCAAGAAAGTAAAGGGTGTTTTTTGTAGAGGTATAGAACTTTAAATTGCAATAAAACAACGATGTATTATTCGATTGACATGAATTTTTTTTTATTCGAAAGATAATCTTGTGGCATTACATTTTAAATATGATTTCTGGCATAGGACTGTCACGGCTGGCTCGGATGTAGTCCAATCTGGACGTCCAATTTTCGATGACTTTTTCCAACATTTGTGGCTTATCCGCATAGACCAATGACTTTACATAGCCCCACAGAAAATAGTCTAGCGGTGTTGAATCACAAGATCTTGGAGGCCAATTCACAGGTCCAAAACGTGAAATGAGGCGGTCACCCAACGTGTCTTTCAATAAATCGATTGTGGCACGAGCTGTGTGACATGTTGCGCCGTCTTGTTGGAACCACAGCTCCTGGACATCATGATTGTTCAATTCAGGAATGAAAAAGTTAATCATGGCTCTATACCGATCACCATTGACTGTAACGTTGTGGCCTTCATCGTTTTTGAAGAAGTACGGACCAATGAATACCAGCCCATAAAGCGCACCAAACAGTCAGTTTTTCTGGATGTAACGGTGTTTCGACATACACTTGTGGATTAGCTTCACTCCAAATGCGACAGTTTTGTTTGTTGACGTAGCCATTCAACCAGAAGTGCGCTTCATCGCTAAACAAAATTCGCTTTTGAAAATCGGGAACAACGGCAATCTCGTTTTGGGCCCCTTCGACGAATCTACGCCTTGCTTGATCATATTTAAAATGTAATGCCACAAGATTATCTTTCGAATAAAAAAAAAATTCATGTCAATCGAATTATACATCGTTGTTTTATTGCAATTTAAAGTTCTATACCTCTAAAAAAAACACCCTTTATTACTTGAAAATGGTCAATAAGATATATTAGTTAGCAGGATATATATTTTGTTACCTGAAAGGTCAAGAGCATATTGCTAATTGAGATATCGGTCAAGGGATATTGTTAAAATGGTTCGATCGAGTTAATGCTAATATAGGGGTCAACAGGTAATGTTATCTGATGGTCAGTTATAGTTTTCAAGTCTCTATTTGAGTGATACATTTAATAATTTTTTACTTTTTCTTTCTTGTATATTGAATAACGTAGTTTTAATGTGGTTAGAAAGTATGTTCGCGAGCTTTTTCATTTGATTAGTATGTATATATATATATATATATATATATATATATATAAATTGTAGAATTTTAAAATTAATAACCTGAGTGAGATACATTTTTTGGAAAATTTATATTTTGGAATGAAATTGTATGTAATCTATCTTATTTTAAATGATTAGTGCGAAATTGTGTGTGTTAGTGCAATGGATTTGATTTTAGTGAAGTTTTATTAAGTTACAAATATATCCTAATGTGTGTTTGTGAACTTTGGACAAACAAGTTTCCTAGCCTTCTTTTCTGATGTAGTTTTAAAGCCAAAAAACCAAATATTGCCAATAAATTAAAAATAAACTCTTCGGCTTAGGTTCGTCAGCTTACACAATGTGCATGCGTCATGTATCAATTATCAATTTATAATCTGAAGAAAAGCAAGAATACACAAATTACGATGTAATTGTCTCAAAACTATAGAAAATTCTCTTGCAAAACTTATAAATTAATTTATGATCAAAAATTAGTTATTTTAATTTTTTGATTGATAACAACACACACAAATACGTTTTAAGTATTCAAAAATCAAATTAAGAAGAAAAAGTTCGAGAATTTTTAATTAAGCTTTGGATTAGATTTCAAAATCGAGGAATAAATTTATCTTTACGCTCTCTAACATTATTTCAATGGAACTAGCTAAAATACCAGATGTCATGTACAGACCGTATTTGATATTTTCAGAATTTACTTTCAGAGAACGAATAAACTATGCTTAATGAACCCTTAAACGTGCGCTATTGTTGTTCTTTTTCCGGATAATTGCTCGTTATCTTTTGCTCGATTTTAAAAGGAGAACCTACACCATATCGATCTTTTTATCTTGTGCTCTATTGCAATTATTTTCCTTAAAATAAAGGGGGGGATATAAAAAAGGAATGGAAAAGGATGTAGTTTACTTTTTCGAAGATAAAACCGTTAAAAAAGTCAACTACATTTATTAATCTTTGCTAATGCATGTTTTATTTTTAACGGGTCATTTCTTGATTTAATTTGTTTGTTATTTTACTCAACCTGCGTGCATCATTAACTATTTGATCATTCGTAACCGTGCTTAATCTTTTTTTACTTGCATCCTTTTCAAATTATGACAAAATAGACCGAAGAATCATTGTAAGACGAAAACACATAATTTTCATTTTTTAACATTTCATTTTCAACGAAAGAATTTGTAAATTATCCCGTGTTATATTGTTAATTTTAGGAAAAAAGCGGCAGAATAGACTACATTTGGTTACAGTAAACTAGATCCAAAACTAGGAACATTTAAAACCTCTAGTGGAAAGTTAATTTCTCTATGTGCGAAGATTTTAGACCAGGGATGGCGAACTAGTGGTACGCGTGCCATTAATGGCACGCGACGCAATATTTTGGGCACGCCAGCGATCAAAATGGTTTGCATTTTATTTCAAAATAACAAAGTTCACTATGAAGTATTACGAACATTTGCGAGTGATCGGTCGCGGGTCGGAGGGGAGCACACTCGTTTGTTATTGTCTTTTCTTAGTTACGTCGTGGACTACAATTGCTTATGATCAGTGGCGCACACAAGGAGGGTCCTGGGGGTCCGGACCCCCCCTAAAGCGCTTGATTTTTTTCAGATTGTTTATAATTCTAAGTATATAGCACGTAAAATTTAATTTATTTGTTATTAATGATTAATTTTATTAATGCTAATTATTTATTCAATAATTAGTTTTTTTACTGTGTTTTGTTCCCGAAAATTGACAAAATCAAAAGGAGCATGATACAAGAATAGTGAACTTTCAACCCCGGACCCCTCCCCCCTGAAAAATTCCTGTGCGCGCTACTGCTTCTGATGCAAAGTTTGTCTACGCATAGCATAGTCGATTTCATTGAAATAACTGTATTTTAAAGTTTATTTGTGTTATATTTACGATTTTTAACTGTTATTTTTTTTTAATGACCTTTCAGCAAAAGAGCAAAAAGTGGAAGATAGTAAGTGTAACAGAGAATTTCAAATTTGGTAAATCTAGAAATATGCATTAGTAAAGGCGACAAAGAGGTGGGTGTTTTATGTTCTGGAATAGTGGTATACAGAACGTCTGTAAAACGGCATTTTGAAGCAAATCCTCTTGTCAAAAAAAGTGAACCACAGCAAAAAATACTTCATTGCTTAGAAACTGTTTGGCAGCTGACTCCAAATCAGCATGCATTCTACTAAAAGTAACATCTTACAATCCTAAAACAAATTGTCATCCAATCCTGCAACAACAGAAGTCACTCTGATGTTACTTTAATTTGCGCGCAAAACATTGTACCGCGCAAAACATTGTACCGCGCAAAGCATTGTACCGCGCAAAACATTGTACCGCGCAAAACATTGTACCGCGCAAAGCATTTACAACGGCACAGAGCGAAAACATTGTATTTTTTACCGCGCAAAACATTGTACCGCGCAAAACATTGTACCGCGCAAAACATTTACAACGGCACAGAGCGAAAAGTATTTTTTTCGTAGTAAAAAGTTTTGTGGTGTTAGTATTTAGTTTTAGTATTTTCCCAATAATCACAAGTCAAAATTAGTTAACGGCACGTCTATACCTCATTAAACACTTCTTTAGAAAAAATGGCACGTTGATCCACAACCTTTCGCCTCCCTTGTTTTAGACTAAGCTTTAAAAGTCTTCCTGCATCTTGGTATATATCAGAGAAGGCGAACCATTGAATGCACGCGACAAAATATTTTTAGCACGCCCGTGATCAAAATGGTTTGCATTTTATTTCAAAATTTCAAAGTTCACTCTGAAGTATTTCGAACAAATGCGAGGGATCCGGTCGCGGGGAGCACACTCGTTTGTTATTGTGTTGCCTTAGTTACGTCGTAAACTACAATTGCTTATGATATAAATTTTGTCTACGAATAGCATAGTCAATTTCATTAACACAACAGTACTTTAAAGTTTATCTGTCTTATTTTTACGCTTTTTAACTGTTATTTGGCATGGCTAGTTCAGCAAAAGAACAAAAAGAGCAAGATAGTAAGTGAAACAGAGAATTTCGGGTAAGGAATAAAGGTTCACCACCCCTGGTATAGATCGACGTTTTGGGGAAGAAAATCTTTTAAATTAGTACGTTTTTGCTGCAATTCAAATTGCATTTGTATTCAAAATCCTCTTTTAGCGCATCACTGAAAGTAAGAATTCTCCCTAGATTTAGTATCGAAACAAAGAATTTTTCCTTAGCGTACATGCTATACTATGTGGCCAAAGGACCGTGGTTGCTAAGTCATTAACGGCGTTACGAGTCTTGGGTTCCGGTCTTGGTGCCATTGAAGACCCTCTGTGTAGAGAGGCTGATGCACGTTAAATCTGTCGGCTCAAAGTCCTCCCGTTAGCGGGTTGTGAAAGTCTTTAAAATTGAGGTAGCGGCTGAAATGTCGCCCTCGACACTTGCCTCGTAAATTTGAACCCCAGTCAACGTAATAATAAACATCGTAAATAGGCAACACAGTGAGAAGTAAATCGAAATATATTTAAATTGGAGTAGTTCTGAAGTTATAATCCTCCCTTGGCTTTGGCATAGTACTGAATCTAGGAATTGTTACTTGGAGTATGATTGAAGCTAGGAATCCTAAACCAAGTGTCTTTATAATTTCTTTTTTTAAAAAAATTATTTCATACTACAACCAGCTGCTTTCTAAGCTAATTAAACTTTATGTATTGTTTCTTAAAAATACTATTCTTTCTTTCCTTTTTTTTTTTGTAAATTTAAAAAACTCAGGAATTTTAAATTACTTTTGGAACAGTAATATATCTATAGTATTCATATCACTCAAAGGCTACATGGGAACTATTATTTTATTATTTTGATGCAACGTGAGCTGACGAGGATGGCACTTGGTTTCATTCCCGATTGTATTTTCTAATGCATTGCCCTTTCAATGAATTAGAAGCTCAGTTGAATTTAATGTGCAACGGCAGGCATGATGATGGGGAAGTTCAAACATTTTCAATTCGTCTCAACTATCAGCCACAAAAATTATTAGGCTTTACCGAGTCCCCACAGTCATATAAAAGTACATCTAATGAAAATTTTGTAAAGGTGGTCCTATTATACTTAAGTTGATGGTGTTTATTAGATTAAAAATAACGGAATGCGTATAGTTCCCGTTTAATCCAATAATTTTTCTGAACCTAAGATAATCAAATTAGCTCCACCACTAAATAGGGTAAAGATTATTCATTCTTAAGTCTCAAAGGGAGTATCAACGATAACGAATTAAATAAAAGAAGACTTAGTCTCTACATTGCGGTGACCTTATTTATAGATAAAAGATTTCACAACTTTCCCATCCACAAATATGCATCTTTATTTTTGCTTGTTTTTCACACTCTCTCGCGCTTCAGTGTCGAAAGACTACTCTCAACGGTTCTATCTCTGAACACATTTTCGCTCCTAAGAAACAAGAAGCTATGTGCATTCCTTTGGCATCGTCTGGCACGTCTTGTTTTCACCACAACGGTTGGTGTCTTAATTAGCCTGAGTCGCGCTTTGCTATGTCCTCTATGCAGAGAGGGTGGCACGAGCTCACAACCAAAGCTTCCATTGTGCATGTTTCATTTTTGCCATTGGACCTGTCATTCGTCCGCCACCAAGGTTGTGTAATTATTGTCAGGCTCTTTGCTTTTGCTGTTTGCTCGGATCGCGTCTGGCTTTCCTCTTGGCGTTCGATACTTCAACGCTTCGTTCATTAAGAGGAAGGGGAAAAAACAGTGGAACGTGAATATTTCCTCGAGGACGCTAGTTGGAACTGAAAAAAAATAATAAATAAAAATAAAACGAACCCGGCTCATTTGTTTTGGTGCGTCGCAAAGTGGCTTTTATTTTATGTTCGGGGTCATAAAAGTTATCGTAAATCATTCGGTACAGAAACGCTTTCCGCATTTCGTATCAGTTGTGAAATTAGTGTGAAGTAATTGCTAGATTGGGGTTCTGTTTTGATGAATACAGTGTTAATTTCTCTTTTGAGTTACTTTGATTCCGTCTGGGTTTCATTTCTGGTGTGGGGAAGAGTCGGGAAGTAATTGCCTGGCGTGGTTTAATTCAATGTGTTTAACTGTAACGTTCCCATTATCTTATCTGTTTTTCAGAAGCCTTCTTTACGTATCATTTGATAATTCAAAATAGACTAGAAGCATTATTTTAGTTGGAAGTTTACACAAATATGTCATACTTTGAATTCATTAACAAATAAAAAGCTATTTATATTAAAAATATATCATTCAATACTGTTTGATGTGAATGGTGTGGCCTAGGAGCCACGGTTATAACTCCTGGCCGGAATTGTCGAGTTACGGGTTTGAGTCCTAAAGCCATCTGATCAATCGTATAGAGCCTGATACCGTTAAATCTATCATGGCGCAAAGTCCTTACGTTGGTGTATTGTTGAAATCAGGAGAGGAGTGCCACTCTTGTCCCTCGACCGTAATTCAAAATTACGAGGTCCGTCACCAGCAGCCCTCGTGTTGTTTTAGAGTCCCCCATCAAAGACTTCCGTACATAACGGTTAATGCACTATAGATCTGTCGAGGCCCCGAATCCTCACTATCGTGTGGTATGGAAGATTGATGAGTGGAATGCAGGTTCAGATGTCATCGTCATCACTTGACCGTGGTTCAAAATAGCAAGGTCCATCGGAGATAGTTCTTGTTTTGCTTCTAAACCCAAGATTAATAAACAGTACATTAATCGGAATCTAGGCCTTACAAACCTAGCATATATAAGTCTAGATTCAAATTAATTTAAGAAACAAATATATGTATATATATATATATAAATTTCCTGCAATTGCTTTTTTAAATGTCACTGCATTTCCAAGATTACTTAAGTAGAATTATTTTGTAGAATACCTTATGTGAAAGTATTAAAAACATACACTCATTTCCACATTTTTTTTTCAATCTATCTTTCCTCCAGCAAAGTATTGTTACTCAGGATCTCTCACCACTATGGTGCAAAACTTCATTTGTAAGCACAATCCATTCTTGATCTTTAAATAATTAGTTCACTATCTAAACATCACATTACCATATCCATTTCCACGATTAGGGACGACTTACGGCATGGTCCAACTGGTATATTTTAATGGTCAAATATTATTCCCGTATTTATTCTCATATAAGCAGGGAATTTCAAACTGCATGGCAATTGGCAAAAGTGGTAAAACTATTATGTGGTGACCGTTGTCCATGCCTAATCCATGAACAATCATTCAACTCATTTAGTTGAAATGCGGCCATCAGTCAAGCCGGTTTGTGCCTTGGTTTTTGATATTTGTGAGTCGTGTACATTTATTTGTTTCAAATTACCATTTGACTGAGTATTTGACAATGCTTGCTATTGTCTACTCTTAATGATATCAGGTAAGGCTTACATTTGCGTAGGGGCCCAGGGCCTCAAATATTTTAAGATTTTCTTGGGCCCAAGGCCTCGAAGAGTCTTAAGACGTCCCTGTCTACGATTAAGGTATTTTGCGTTGTGAATAACCAGTAAAAACATATGTGCATACATATTTTTTACCTTTCAATTTAAACATCTTTTTCAAACCACGTAATTAAACCTTAATATTACATTAAAGACATTATTTGAACAGTTTTTTGACAAAAATTTATTTACTCTCAGTAAATTTGATATTTTTCAAAATGTTGTGATTTTATTGTTTACTCTAACTTCTAACTGAGGATGATATTGTAGTCTTGTCCCACAACAGACGACCTTTTTGATCCAACTTATGCAAGAATAGGAGCGAGCTGCATTATTCCATTCTTCACACCATCCCTGAATATTTCAACCCTCTCGGGTGCCATCGTTTAAATGCCGGATTCCCCTCCAGGACGATGTTTTATTTTCAATAAGCGAAACATCCGTGATCCCGGATTCCGTCCGGCCAAGTCCTGGACTCGATAGGCGTCTGGCACAAATCCAGAGGAATCTTATCGAATCCAGCTTTTGGCATCCGACCAGAAACGATGAGAAAAAAAGACACGGCGCGAAAAAATTACCGAGAAAGGTTATGCATGTACAGATGTAGGAATCGCTCTTCCCCTTGGTGTACCCCCTGCCCTAAAGGATGTATCGGTGGAGGATAAAGATTTTTCGGAGTTCACTTTTTTCTCTCTCTCCAAATGCACTTCGTTTATTTTTACCTGAATTTGGGATGCGATAAAAATCGGAGGCGGATTGTGGGATGGTGAAGGGGCAGAAGTTTCTTTTTTTTTTAATCTTTTCCGATTTAAAATTGGAAACAATCTGAAAGTTTTTTATCTACAGTTTGGAGAACAGATAAGATACGCACATTTTGAGTCAACTCTTGATCTTTTAAAAGACTCTGATTTGAGTGGATTTTCCTCCCAAGAAATTGTCAATTTGTTCAGGATGTTTGACTGTACAATTTGTAATTTTTTTTTTATTTGCATGTCTTATCTCGAAATATACGAAACATTTTTTTGTTTAACCTTTATTATTACTATTTTTTTTTACTTTAGTTGCTTTCCTTCAGACGTCTACTTTAACAATTTTCTGTCTCATTACATGAAATTTATTTCATACATATACTCCTTAATGAGAGAAAAGTTTAATTGAATTAATGTTAGTAAATTATTAAATGGTATTATTGAATGTGTTATTATTAAATGTGTAAATTATTTGTTAATGTTATTAATGTTGCATAAAATTTGCTGTTTAGATCTCATCACATTAAATCATGGTCAAATTAATTATTAGAGTTAACATCCCTTTCTTTGAATTTTCATATCTTGCCACACCTCGAGGTAGCCGATTGGTAATGATCTTAAACTCGTGGACGGGTTGTTTCTGTAGAGTCTAAGTTGAGAGTTCAGATCACACTGAAGATCTGCCTTGTAGAGGGGTCGAAGCTTATAAATCTATTGATTCTCAAATTCCTCATATTTAGCGTAGAAGTATAGAGTGGAATACCAGCTCACGTATTCATCTGTCATTGGAAGGTGGTTCAAAATTATGAGGTCCGTTGCCATTATCACTCGTGTTATTTCTTATGCTACCTGATAGACAGTAACATCAGATCAAGACCCGCAAAATTCATCGCTGCAAGAGACTGCATTTTTGTGCCTGTTGTTAGCCGTAGCTTTGAGCACCGTAAAGGTGACAATACGATTTTGCGCGATTATTCCACCCCAATTTTGAGGGAAAACACCCTGGGAGATCAGGAGCCTCCCACCTCTCTTCTCCATCCACTAGAGGGCTTGCGGTTCGATGACTATTGTTTCCCCATGCCACAAAGGCACGGGCCGCGGTAGCCGAGTGGTATAGGTATCGGATCGTGGCTTGCTTGGTCACGAGTTCGATCCCAGTACCACTAAAGACCCACCGTGTAGGGCAGCGATGCACGTTAAATCTGTCGAGAGCTGAAACGTCCTCCCGTTGGTGTGGTGTGGTAGTTAGGAAAGGGGGATGCCAGCTCAGGTGTCGTCCACGTCACTTGACCATGGTTCAAAATTACGTGGTCCGTCGCCAAAAGCCCTCGTGTAGCTGAACAGTGCGACGTTATTATTCAATCAATCAATCAAGCCACAAAGGCACTATACATTTATAAACATCCGTTCTTTCTTCGAGATTCGAACCTAGGCCCTACGGCACTACACGGGATGGGTGACGTTTCTAAGTGTGACTTCAATAAAGAATCAATGAATTCGTCTACCCTATGGGGTTTATTCTCGTAAGAAGATATGTGACATGTTCCGAAATACCCTATCCATTTTTTTAAATTTTCGACCATTTGTCAGCCTCTACTTTATTTTTCCTTCCTTATTACGTTTGAAGTACAAATATATATCGCAGCTATTACCGTTTACATTTGGTTATTAATAAATACATTGTGGCCTCGGTAGTCTTGTAGTCATGGTCATGACTTCATGGCCGGCGTATTGTGAGTTCAAGACCTAGAGCCATTGAAGACCCACCGTGTAAAGGGGCTGATGTACATTAAATCTGACGTGGCCCTAAGTACTCCCGTAGGTGTGGTGTTGGAAGCTGGGAGAAAAAGGGGTCAGTTAAAGTATCACCCTTGTGAATTGGCCGGGTTTCAAAATTTTAAGATGCATCACCAATAGCACTCGTGTATCTTCAAATTGTGGTTGTAATAAACAATGAATCAATCAAAATCTACAAGCAAACACAGGGGAAGTGCGCGAGATGCTTTTGTAATTCCCTATTTTCAACCCTCCTCTACGATGCTCTACTGCACTTGTTATTCCTCATCTTGCGTCTAAATCAGGTATAGTGGTTAGTGACGCTGACTGCTGTGCCGTAGGGATTGGGTTCGAATCCCAGAAAAAACATGGATGTTTGTAAATGTATAGTGCCTTTGCGGCATGAGAGTACACTAAATAGCCATCGAGTCGCTAGTCCTCTCGGAAGGTTGGTGGAAGGGAAGAAATGTGGGAGGATCATGACCACCTCCACAGGGTATTCTCCCTCAAAATTGGGGTGGAACCGAGCAAAATAGTACTGTCACCTGTATGGTGCTCAAGGCTACGGATAATGACAGGTGTAAAAATCCAGCGCCTTGCCGCGATGAATTTCCTGGACCTTGAACTGATGTTACTGTCGATCAGGTGTCATGAATAACAATAACACGTCTAGATCACAAATATCTAAATCTATCTGCGTAAATAGTAACTATCTGCGCTTACACATTCGGTTACAAGTAAATTAACTAGTATTTGAGACATTTTAACCGAACCAACTAACTAGTATTCAAGACTTGCTTGTTTCTAGCTTCCATTTGAATCCAATTAAAATAACATAATAATCTTTCAAGCGATGTACACGAATCCTGAATGAAATACGCTCTCAAGGTCAACAGGTACACAATTTTAGTCCGGACTACATTTACATATGAAATAACAAAACTTCTGTATGAATAAGTAGAGTAATAAGGAGAGTAGAGTGAAATCTAGTACGCAAATCGGCTGATAATGATGAAAATATTCCTGAATCGTACTCTCCAATTAAACTAATTAAATAGTGCTGATTAAAGAAACGTGTTCGATTGAACTGTAACCCCCTTTTAAATTAATGACGATTTCTGGTCATTGACCTTACAAACTGGGCAATACACTCTTTGCTCTTTATTTTTAAAATCTTGGATCTTCGCCAATAATCTATAGCAAAAACAGTAATAAAGCAACCTAGTCTAATCTCACAGCCAGTGTTGCCAGCCGTGATCTTATAATACCGCTATTAAAAATTCCTGTATTATTTTGAGTTATACATACATTCTCCCTCGTATTTTAATTATGCCCCGACAGATTCTGAGTTTAATTCTGTTGTACTAGTTTCAATTTGTGCCTCCAGGTTTTTTTTTTTTTTTCACGTCCATGTGTACAATTTCTCTGTGTTATCGGCTGTGTGCTTTTCAGGAATCTAATAAGTGGTTTCCCATCGGTGTCTATGCAAATGAGATAACCGCAATGACGCTCGTTAATTTCTTCCATGCTAATTACTTCTCTGGCACTTCTCCAAAATTTATGTATGTCTGGGATCACACCAGTACCATTAATCTGACGCTCGGCACATTTACAACCATTTCTCAACTCTTTTCCAAAACAGGAGCCACTCCAGAAATTCTTTCTTGTCCCTTGTACATTTTATCCGGGTTTTTTTTTCTCTACGAGATTTTTTTTTAAATGGCTGTCTCTTTTAAAAGACATCCTAGTCTCTTAAGGGTGCTTGAGTTTTGGATAAATTTCATTAATATCTTGGAACAATTGTATTGTTGCTACGACAAGGCAATCCGTTTTTCCGGAACAACGGTTTATTGGTGACGGACTTTATAATTTGAAGCTTTGGTGGATTCTACTGTAGACCCATCAAGGGGAATAATGCATCTAACTTGTCCCTGCCCTGGTGTAATGAGGAATTTATGAAATGGGAATTATGATCGTCAGAGTCATTCTCATCTCTTAAACATGCTTCGTGATTCCGAGACATGTGAAGTGGCCGTGGT
The DNA here is from genome assembly GCA_019973935.1 of Trichonephila clavipes. Taxonomy (NCBI): domain Eukaryota; kingdom Metazoa; phylum Arthropoda; class Arachnida; order Araneae; family Nephilidae; genus Trichonephila; species Trichonephila clavipes. Next base: position 4,435 of record BMAU01010386.1, on the reverse strand, counting down.
AGCCAAGGGGTGATGGTCACTAGTTCGTGGCCGGTTCGAAAACTAGGGCCACTGAAGACTCGCCGTATAGAGGGGCTGATGGACGCTATGATGGAAATCCTTCCGTGGTATGGTATGGTGTAGTAGCAGTGGCGTAACGGAGAATATTAACCCCCCCCAATAAACTCGGGTGTGGGGCCCCAAGCCCAAATACGTACTTGGCGTCAGCCAAGCTTTGAGCCCCTAGAGTCCCTGGGCCTCCCCGCAATGCGGAGGTTGCGGGGGTGTACGCTTTGCCACTGAGTGGTAGTTTGGAAAGGGGGATGCCAGCTCGGATGTTGTCCTCATTACTTGACGATGGTTCAGAATTACGAGGGTCCATCGCCAATTCGTGTTGCTTAACAGTGCGACGTTAATGAACTCACTCACCCAAGTGGTGATCTAGATCTCAAAAACAGGGTTGCTTGTATCGAGTCATGGGTTCGAGTCCTGATGTCACGGAGACCTTCGGACTAAAGAGGCTGAGGTACGTTAAATCTTCCGTGGTTAGAAGTATTATGTTGTGAAAATTTGAAAAATGTGTTGTCGCTAATACCAGGTAACCAACCGCTACGGTGTGCAGTGGCGTAACGTACGCCCTCGCACCCCCTCCTCTTCCATCACGAGGGGCCTGGAATTCTAGAGGGCACAAAGCTTGACTGATGGCTAGTATGGTTTGGGGCCCAAAATCTGATTTTACAGGGGGGCCCTGATGTTCTACGCTACGCTACTGACGGTGTGCGATGCTTGTACGTTTTCTAGACTCTTCTTATTCCTATTAGATTGATTAGGTGTGAAAAATATAAAAATTACTTCGGAATAGCTTTCATTATAGAAAAACATTATCCAACTTCAGTGTTGTGTTGTGTTGTTAATGCTACCCTTGTCATACGGTGTCAGATCGAGATCCAAGAGGGGTTAGTTTTAAGTCTGTCGCACCATGCAGATGACAGTACGTTCTGGCTTCTTTTCACCCCAATTCTGTGGGAAAATATACTGGTGGCGTGTGGTCAGGGGACCTTCCATCTCTCTTGCCTTTCCACCAACCTCTAGAGGACTTTCGACTCGACGTAGTATACTTAAAATGCATCCATGCCGTACAGGCTGTATACACTTTCAAGCATCCGCGTCTTCTCCGGGATTCAAATCCAGGCCCTACGGCATGGCAGTCGGCGTCAATACACACTTATCCGTTTGAGCTGCCCAGCTTCAGTATTTACTTTTAGTATGCATGCCAGTATTATCAAGTACCGAAAAGAATAAGTCTTTTAGATTATTAATAATTTAATGCGAACTTAATCTTGAAAAAGGTTCTCCACCCCTGCCTTTAGCAAATATTATCCATAATATCCACTATTATGCTGTCCAATCTTCACTGCATAAACAGTTTCAACTTTGTGCTGATTAAAGCAAACCGGTCATATGGTGTAAAATATTGGTATTCCACTCCAGTAGCAACCGTTGTTTGCTACTGATGGTATTCTTGATGGGAACTTGATAATTCAAAACAATGTTAAAGATCGTTTTGAAGCCGCACTACAATTATTTTCGTGCACAGGGTTGTGCCTGGAAAAAGAAAAAAAAATATCTAGTCTGCTAAGTGTCCTGAATGCTTGAGTGATCTCGGAGTTGTTATTCGCATATTAAAAAACCACACAATAAAGAGCGTACATAACTTACAAAACTGTTTCAAGGTTAACTTGTTTTGATCCATCGTGTTAAATTATCCATTGCAAGGTGGAAAGGGTTCGATTTATATAATGAAGTATTATAATCCTGTCACGGTAATGGTTATGAAAAAAATGGGCTAAATTTTACTTATTTATTTAAAGTACGTATCACAGAAAAGTCTGCTAACAATCTAAAAACAGAAAAATAGTTTATAAATATTGTGATATCTATAAACTAAAAGTTTCAAAATGCAATAAAATATTCAAAGAATAATAATATTTAAAGACGCATATATATATATATATGCAAGTGTTAAACACAATTGGCTAATTATGAAATACTCAATAACCAAAACGGATAGAGATAACCAACTCAATAACCGAAAGATATTTTTTATGCAATTACATTTGTAAAACGTTCTAGAAAAAGGGTGCGTGATGGGGGAGATCAGGGCTGCGGTAGCCCAGTGGTCAAGGTATCGGATTCTGGCAGGCATGTCATGAATTCGAGCACAGTACCACTAAAGACCCACTGTGTAGGGCAGCAATGCACGTTAAATCTGTCGAGCCGTGGGTAGCCTAGTGGTTAAAGCACCGGACTCCAGATCGGAAGGCCTGAGTTCGATGCCCGTATCACCAAATATCCTTCGAGTACACTCGTTAAATCAGTGGATCCGAAAGTCTTGTGGGGTGAATCACGAGTGCAGGGCACTGGAGAAAATTTCCCTACACTTCAGTTCCATGCCTAAATTGTGGAGGTGGAGGTAGATGGTGGTGCCTTCTATCGTAATGTTCTATCGTCCTCTAGGGAATTTCAACGAGCTATATCGTACTGTCACCTGTATGGTGCTCAAGGCTAAGGCTAACGACAGGCGTACATCTAGCCGATTGCCACGATGAATTTCGTGGGCCTCGATCTGACTATATCAGACAGGTGGCATGAGCAACAACAACAAATCTGTCGAGAGCTGAAACGTCCTCCCGTTGGTGTGGTGTGGTAGTTAGAAGAGAGGGTGCTAGCTCAGGTGTCGTCCACGTCACTTGACCATGGTTCAAAATTACGTGATTCGTCGCCAAAAGCATTCGTGTAGCTGAACAGCGTGACGTTAATATTCACTCACTCACAGATGGGGGGGAGATTGGCTTGAACAGGGTATGTATACAAGGTGTTAAAGGGTTTTGATAAAATAAAACGGGTAGTTGTGTACCATAGTAGTACATACTATTTAAGAAAACTAGGGTTGCATTTCTATAGTCTGAACAGTACAAAGATTGTGATGGGGGAAAAGTTAAGCATCTGAACTTTTTAGAGCAGCAGGTTTGCTACGTAGAGTAGTTGATGTATGTCAAATCTGTCGTGGTTCTAATTCCTCACGTTGGTGTGCATGTGGAAGTTTACTGAGAGAGGTACCAGCTCTTAACTTGATCGTGGCTTACAATTTTGAAGTCTGTCCCCAATAATCCTGGCTTTGCTTCAGAGCGCTATGTTAATAAAATATCAAATTCATGAATAGTATTGATCGTTTTGATGAATGCAATTCCCCCTCTCATTTTCTCAAAACAATTTTTTTATCTCCGTACATTTTTCCAAAAAAGTCTAAAAGAGTCTCATTAAGTTTTTGAAAATAAAAGCATATTTAATACTCCAAAGCCGGTTAGATAAATTCTCCAATTTATAAAAATATTTTTAAAGGGTTAAAACAACGCGCTCCATGTGTATCGAGTAAGAATTACACCAATTTTGTTAAAGAAAGTTTCAAATTGTAAATGCTATTGAATATTATATTTGGATTTAAAGATAAAAAAAAAAACAAATGTGTTCAAAGCTATTTGTGTGAGAAATAAAACAAACTATATGTATCAAAATAAAATGAGCTAAAGCGTATAAATTAAGGCATCTATTAGTTTTAGTTTAGAGACCCTTGCTCGAAAATGAGCTGGTCATATTCCTATAATTACCCGTTATTATTGGCAAGGAAAAATATAAGAATCAATATAACGGTAAATATGCCTATGAGATAGTTGTGATCAAGGTTGTCTCGCTAATATCCTGTTTTCCTATCATTTGAAAATAAAAATTATTTTGTGTGATAATGAATATTTCTTATTGAGTTATTGTGAACCATTAACAAAGCTGTTGGTTTCCGCTTTCCATTGTTAGCATATTATTAATGACCTTTTCTCTTAAAGTCTAACACTTCATTTTTCCATTATCAATCGTTATTGCCGTTTCTTTGGTTTTACATGCACTCAATAGAAAATAAAATCTAATTCAAATGCATATCTAATGAATGATAAACAATAAATGCAAATTAGTACTTGTTTAAAGGGTGTGTAAATAGTGTTTTTAATATACACAATAATAATTAAAAAACATAAGAGTATAAATATTTTTAAGGATTTATTACATAGCATTAATAGTAAAACATCTTTGGAGGCACGCACAAATCCATTATTGGGTATAAGAAATCTCTAAGAAAATACTTTAAATAATCAGAACTAATTACTTATTTCATAAGGAAACAGTAATAAAAGAATGATAAGAAAACATCTAAAAAAATGTGCTAAAAAATTTGCGCACCGAAGCTTTAGTATAAAATATACTCGTATATACATAGATATATAAAGGGTGTTTTTTTGACAGGTGTAGAACTTTAAATTGCAATAAAACAACGATGTATTATTCGATTGACATGAATTTTTTTTATTCGAAAGATAATCTTGTGGCATTACATTTTAAATATGAT
>BMAU01010384.1:0-10423 GCA_019973935.1 Trichonephila clavipes | reverse complement strand
TGGCATGTCTACCTCAGCTCTTCCTTTGTAAATGATTCAGCACACACAAACAGTGGATGACAGTCTATTTTTGGGTACCTGGACTGATAAACAGTCCTCAATCCCATATCATGATGTTCTGTGATGCAGGACTTGACTTCGTTGGTTTTTTCAGTCTGCGGAGTGACATGTCGGCGATTGGCTGTGGTGATGGAATCCGGGAGGCACACACAAACAACGCTGATAACGCTGATATTTCTAAGGGAACTGGAATCTAGGCAGATTCCTCCGTCCCTGATCTGGATTGTCCGGTGAATTGCGTTGCGGCTTGGATTGGGTGGAGAGGAGGTGTGGCCAGTAGATGGAGGGACCAATGGCGTGAAGGCGCACATCGTCGGTAGTGGAGGAACGATCCGGTTGGTTTGTGAGCTCAGGATTATGGATATTTAGGAAATAATATGATATGAATAAAAATGGCTATTAAAACGTGCCCGAAAGAAAAGAAAAATTTTAAATCTTGGAAATAAGAGGGGGAAATATGTATTTTAAAAGAATTGGGCTGAGTAGATTAAAAAATCTACTCCCAGACCGCACAATAACATACATAATTGTTTTTAGATCTTGAGTTTTCTTGAGTTCTGGCATTATTTGTTTGAGTTTAAGGAATTGCTTAAAAATATTTGAGACAATTTTGAATAAGGCTATTATATCTTGAAGTCAGATGAGTTAATTTCATCTGTAGGAGGGTAGAACGATGACTTTGTCTTTCGGCGTTGTTACTATTAGTATTAGAGGGTTGGGGTCGGCATTTTTGGTTTTCCAGAAACCATGCTGGCGAAGGAAATTCCTTCACAACATTGTTGCTGTTAAAGGCTTTTTGGTGTCTGTTTTAAGAGGGATCCTTTTTTAGGTTTGGGGAATTTAGGGCATTTTGTGTAACAGGCAGTATGCCCGTACACTTCACAATTAATGCAGTAAGGGTTTTCTTGTCGTTCTTTAATATCACAGTCTTTGGTTAAGTGTGCTTTACCGCACTTAAGGCATCTTGAGGTCATATGGCAATTGGCTGCAGTGTGAAAGAAAATCGTTGCAGTTGAAGCATTGGGTAGTTCCTTTAACGGAATACCCTCAATTTTAACTTGCATGTCCCTACGTTTTTTAGAGTCGAAAATTGTTAAATTTTCTTTGTTTCTTGTAAGTGTAATAAGGAAAAATGGCAGTGGAAGTTTAGTACGTTTAGATGTTAGCTGGTTACAGCTGCAATCGCTGTAACCTTGATGTTCGAGGTCATTTATGATGTCTTCGGTTTAGTACACCCTGGAGTCCTTTGATTACGATTTTGATTGGCTTTTTGTCTTTAGGGGGAATTACGTAGAATTGATAGGCTTTATCAAGGTCCATAAAGTCGACGAGATCTTTTTGTTGTTCGGGGAGTCTAGTTCAATTTAATATATTTGCCTGAGGTTTTTAAATTTAAGTCCGGGAATTTTTCGATAAGTAGGTCAAGTTGTTCTCTATAGTTATCTTTGATTTTTTAGGTAGATTGGCTGTGGGGTTGAACTTTGGGGGCTTCTGCTGTATTATCAGTAGGGAGATCAGGTCTTGCTCTAGATTTACAAAAGAGTTGTTAACAGAGATTGGCGTAAGTACTGGTGTTGCAGGGTGGTCGGGCGAGCGGTTTTATTTGGGAAGACAAAGTCATCCGCGTTATTCTTGACATTTTTACGTTTTTCTGAGGGGCTTTTTAGGTAAATCTACTTGGGGTAATTTAATTTTTAGTTCAGTATGATCTTAGCACTACGATCTAAGCATGGGGCATGTCCTGAGCTCACTTACCAGTTGGTTTCTTGCGGCAATGGTCTCTTCGAGGCTTTCTCGGAGTTGCTGATGAACCCATGCTCATTTTTCTGCCTTGAAGGTTGCCAGAAATTTCCGGTAGCCTTCGATCATGGTCTCCTTGGTTCTTTAATCGAGTCATAGCTGCCCTGCGTTGCCGCAGTCAGTGGAAGATTCAGCTGGTAATGAACTTGGGGTCGTTGGTCTGGACAATAACAGCGCTTCATAGGCTTTGTAGGAAGGAGTTGGCGATGGCGGTTTCCATTTCTATGTCCGCTCATAGTGAAGACGAATCCAGGGCCCCAAAAGGGCTAGGCCAGGAAGCATGCGAAATCTCAGGCAATATCTGGCGTGACACGGAAATCGTATGCGGACGTGCTAAACACGACCGGCCGCTAACGCGTGTCACCGTGATCCGCGAAAACTGAAAACCACACAAACAAGCTTTGGTTACCTCTTTTATACTCCACGGAGAGTGAAGTTAAACGCCCTCTACTGGCTATACGTAATGCGCAATCGCACTGCATTTCTAATCATTTGCATATCTCCCGACATGTACTTTCATGCCAAGTTTCGTTACGATCCCGCAATTACTTCTTGGTGCGCTAATTTTTTTGTCCTTGAGTGTATATACTGTATTATACTGTAGTGTATATTTTACATAAATAGAATAATAAATTATATATTTTAAAAAAATAATATATATATATCTTTAATTTTTTTAAAGACTGCAGTGGTTTAAGTTGAAAAGAGCCGATGAGTCAGTCAAGTACTAGCATAGCTGTTAAGGACCTACCATTGATAAATATATTTAGATTCCATATGTTTAGCTTGCTATTTAAAAGTGGTCCTGGGGGTGTTAATCTTGTCTCGACAGCTGAAAATATAGACAATTTTCGATTGATGTAGCTTTTTTGAGGTTAAAATTAAAGAATTCAATTCCTTTACATTATTTATAAGAAATGAGACTTCAAAAGTGTAAAAATGTTTAAATATATTCATAATTTTCAAAATTATTAGCATATGAATATAAATATTTTTGCAAGAAATACTAATAATTAAGTTTTACGTTGCGCATGATATTTTCTAAAATACTAACTCTAATTGCTAGCAACAAGTTGATTTATAAAGTTAAATATATCCTTATTAAACTGCAGCTAATTTTATATATAAATAGAATAATAAATTATATTTTTAAAAACAAAAAAAAAAAAAAAAAAAAAAAAATACATTTTTAAGTTTTTGAGAAAAATTTCAATATTTTTCAATTATTTTGAAATGAAAAAGGTATATAATAGTAAGGCAGGGTTTAAAGACTATGATACAATTTATAATTCTATAAAGCTTTATGCAATTAAAGGCTACTATTTTAGAAAATAGCATGTGCAACGTCAAATTTACTTAAATATTTATTACACAAAAATACTTCTAACTTTCATATTCTTCTAATTTTTAAAAATTATGATTAGATTTTAAACTCTTTACACCTTTTTTGAAATCTTTTGAAAATGAAATCTTTTGAAATATATAACGTGTAAAAGAAATCGAATTAATTAACTTCAAAGAAATATATCTATTTGAAAATCGTTTGTATTTTCAGCTCAATGAACATGCTATTTTCTTATTTTATTTGGTTATTTATTGTAAGAGCTCCACTATTTAATTGGTATTTTATTGTATTCAGGAAAAACTTTTTTTCTGAACCCCCCCTTTAACTAGATGTAATTACGATTATAAATGAGAATAAAATCGGCAGACTGTTGGAACGCGTACAAATTGCACTTCCTCCTAATGACAAGTTAATTATAGTGTAAAACTGTATTCTTATCCAAAAACATAACTAAACATAACATTTGCCTGCCTACTTTCGTTCAAGTAATTTTTCTGTCTTTAAGGCCTCTGATTATATTCAGAAACCGTGATTTTGAAAAAGCGTGTAAATCAACAGTATTTTTGATATTTTGTGTCGCTTGAATTAGAAATACAGTTGTGACGGCTCTATACGTGATCTTTCTATTAATAGTCCTCTAGAGTTTTCGGTCCTTAAAAAATTATTTTATAAAACTTCTCTCCGAAAGAAGAAAACGTAAGCATGCAAATATATATATAAAGTCTAAGCTTTCAGGTTAGAGAGAGAAGGTGGGTAGACTGCTAGCGGAGCAGTGATTAATCAATTTGAAGTGAGGCGCAGATGTTTAGTAATTGATAATTGTTATATGTAAGTTGACGATCAATCACTTAAGATTTAATCTAGATTAGGTAGCTCAGAAGTCAGAGCGATTGAATTGATGTAAATGTTCTAAGTAATTAAAGTCTTCTCATATCTAGTGTACCTCGTTAATTGTCTTCATATTTAATAATTGGATGCATCACTTAACTTTGGGTGATGGAAGTTTGCATTGCGGTTAGTACTGTGAATGAATTGAGCGATTTAAGATGTGGCTAATTCCCTTCCATTTCTCCCGCACATTTAAGCGCAGAGACAAGACCTTAAAAACAGTGAAATAGGTTTAACGCGAAAACGCTTAAGATGATTATCGCTTAAGGTAGTGCTTCTCAAAATTTCTATACCTGCGACCCAATTTTCAATCATAATTTTCATCGCGCCCTCCCATACAATAAATTTGTATTCGAATTCAATAGTATAATTTGACGTAAAGCGACATATCGACTTTAATTATAAGATTTTCATTTTCCTTGTCTTGATCAGTTGTAATTTAATTTAAAAATTTCAAATTATCAAGACAAGTATTAAATTTCATACATAATTTTATGACAGGCTCCATAGGGTCACTGGTAATTATTAAACGTGTTCTTGACTTTGTACTGCTGTTAAATTAATTATCAAAAACATTGCGCAGTACTGATACATTTATAAGTGTACTATATCAGTGTAAATGGGTATTTTACTTTTTATTATGTAGGAATGTATTTAGTGTTTTGCTTCCTTACAGTAAATAAGTATTTTTTTTTATTCTCTTTGCTTTCGACTTTTTGATATACTCGCGCCTCTCCCTTGTAGGGTTATCACGCCTCCCTCCCCCACAGTTTGAGATACACTGGCTTAAGTGGGTATTCTAGTTCTTACGACGCGGTGGGCACCAAATTATGAGGGGATGTGATCCAAGGTAAAATAGGGACACGCGGGGGAAGGGTTCTTTACAAAGTCCACTGATTAATTAAATACATTTTATTAGACAAAACAAACATTTACATACATAACTAAGAACTAATAGTTAGCATAGAATTGAAGGATCCAGAGCGCATGCTCGTACATCCTTACAGTTCGAAACTTGGCCATTACTGAAGATTGTTCTGTCCACAGAGGGAGCGACAGTCTCTCTGGGAAGAGTCTAAAAGGGAGTTAGTCTAGAAATTTGAAAAAAATCGATTTTTCGATTTTGGATAAAGAAATACTTATTATTGTTATTTTTGATTACTTGGAGGTTGCAATTATGACAAGTAGAGCGCGCCATTTTTTTTTTTTTTTTTTTTTTTTTGAGATCCCCATTCATCAGCCTATAATTTTTAAAAAATTTTATTTGTTCACTCGATTTTTTCCCTGTATTCTTCAAACATTAATAAATATCTGGTAAAATAATGGCTAGTAAATATATTTTTATAAGCCCAGTGGCTAAGTGGTTAGTGCATCGCGCTTCCACACCACAGGTCGAGAACCAAACCCCGGGCTGGGCAAGGGTTGACTCAGTCCTTCATCCCTTCAGTGGGTCGATAAAATGAGTACCATGCTTGCTTGGGAACATAACACTGGGGGACTTCGCGTTAGACTGACCACCTGACTGGAACATCTGCTCATGCACCTCAGGGCCCTTGGTCGCGTATATTGGGTTGGGCACAGTAGACCTTGGCCATCATAAGCTGTCGCGCCCACTGAGTTAAGTTAAGTTAAATATATTTTGGGGTTTTTATTGCACCTGATAAAATACCTAAAATTCAAGCCTCTAGAACCATTTAAAATTAAATAATACAATGGTCTGGACAAACTACTATGTATTTTCATGCATTTTTTCTCTTTTAACACGAAATGAAAATCGCCAAACAAGAAATGATTTTCTCTTCTGGAAATGAACAAAATATGGAAAACACCAGCCGAGCAGGTGAGATTTAAGAGGTGTGAAAAGAAAGAAAAGTATTATATGTATTACAATGAACTTCCCTATTGTATCATGGGAAGAATTCGTTGCAGTAGAGGATGATAATATGCGCACAGCTTCAATTATAGTAGACAAAGACATTGTGGAGTTTGTTCAAAAGCCAAAAATTATCATTGTGGCAGATTCCAACAACGAAAATGAAATGAATAAAGCAGCTCATGCTCCCACGTTATCTGAAATGAGAACATCATGCAAAATATGCACAGTTATTTAGATGCAAATTCAATAATGAAATGAATAACAAAATGTATGACATTGAACAATTTGATGCTACAAAAGGCAATGCATAAAAAATATTAAAAAACTTTTCCAAAAATTCAACAAATGTTTTGTTTTTCAAAAGAACTTAAAAATTTTGTATAAACTTTCATTAAGTTCCGTGAGTGTTTTTGTTTTATTGATTTTATTAAATGCATGCGTATATACAAATCTATATATATATATATATATATATATATATATATATATATATATATATATAAATGCAGTCTAAAAAAACTTAATTTTGTTGAACATGTTTTTTTTCAATACCCTTTAACACGAAATGTATTTCAGCATCCTAAGTTTCATGTTAAACGTTTTTCACTGTACATATAAAATTGTTGCAAGAATGTTATTGCAATAAAAATATTATTTAAATGCAATAGTTTGGATAAAAGTGAAAAAAGACACATTTTCAAAGCGGTTTCCTTTTAGAGAGAAAAATCCTTCTATTTTAAAATATTTTGTCTATATATATGTAGGGTTGGATATGCACTGTCACATCCCCCCACCCCTGTTACGTCGAGTGGAGCAATCCACATAAACGTCGCGCCCGGCCAATAGTGCCTGACAAGGCACTGCACGGAAATCACTCAGACGAACGCCTAGAGACGCTAAACACCAGACGTAGGAGAAAGACATTCCCCTTTATGTTTAATATATTATTAGCTATTTCATCATTCATTGCTTAATAAATCATTTATATCATCCTAAAGCTGTAGTTATTTTCCCATATATATATATAGTATATATATATATATATATATATATATATATATATATATATATATATATTAATATATCAAAGAATAAAAATATTAACGAAAACACTGGTTATTATTTCGATTAATTGTAACTGTACTATCATTTATAGGTCTAGTTCATTCTCTGTCGAGAAATTTTGCTATATATATATAGCAAAATGCTACATCTTCGATATCCTCTTTCAACCTCTAATTATAAAATAAAGTATGTTTAATATTACTTGTATGCTTTAAATTATAAATCGCTTAAATTCATTAATTTTAGTATCAAATTATTTTCTTAATAGTATTAATACAGTGAATTCTTCGATATTCTATTTTCTTATTTTCATAAGTTTCTTTCTTTCTTTCTTTGTTGATGGATAAAGATATTATGAAAAAATAAATATATGCTAATTTAAAAATAGATGTAAATAATTACTTTTTTAATATATAGTGTGTGTGTGTTTGCGAATTTAAGAATTTGTATTGTGGTTATAAAGTATATTAAAAAGATGAACCTATATAACGAATTTTCCATATAAAGAACTTTTTTTCCAGGATTTAGCGACTTTGTTATATAGAAAGGGTCCGACTGTATAAATAACAGTTTGCACAATATTCTTCTAACATAAACTTAAGGGTCACAGGGGTGTTGAAAATGTTTCGAGGCACAAAATACAAAACAATTTTCGACTAGAAATAATTCTTTGAGATTAAAATGAAATAATTTGATTCTTTTGCATTTCTTATAAAGGAATAAAGTTTCAAAAAAGTATAAAATATCTAAAATATAATCATAATTTTAAAAATAATAAGCACATAAAAATAAGAAAATTTTTGTAAGAAACAAATAGTGAGTTTTACGACGCGCATGATATTTTCTGCAATAATTCTAATTACTAGCAATAAGTTGATTTATAAAGTCAAATATATCCTTATTACATGCTAGCTTATCTTATAAAAATAAAATAAAAAAATAATATTTTTAAAAATAAAAAAAAAATACATTTTTTTTAAATTTTTTTTTAAATTCAATTTTTGTTGAAATATTTCAAAATTAAAATTTATAATACTATAAATAGCTAGGATTTGATGATTATGATAGAATTTATAATTCTGTAACGTTTTATACATCAAAGTATGATAGTTTTTTGAAACGCAATGCGCGTAATTGAAAAAACACAAACTGAGAAAAAGCTTTAAAAAGTTTTAAGGATTGAATTTGAATAAATCCTAAAACTTACACGCTAAAATTCTACAGGATAAAAAAATATATACCTTCCTGTTCCTGAAACAGCTCAATTTCTTTACTCTTTTTAATTTTCTTGGCTCTGCGAGCTTCAAAAGATGACTGTAGACACCTCTGTCGTGACGTAGATTCGACGATTGTCACGTTCAGCCAGGGACACACAAACATTTCTGTTAATTTTCAAGCCAAATTTCTCTAAAATAGAAATAAGTATTTGATTTCCATCATTAAAAACACTGGTTTTCTAGATTTGCAGCAATCTCTGCAATCTGAAGGCCTAGAACCAATCGTCTTAGGACAAAACTTCCAAATTAATGAATTTAAACTTTCATTGGGATTCTGTGTCTTACCTCTAAAACATTTCTTCAGGGTGCCGGATGAGATAAGTCTGCAAATACAGGCTTAATTACATCTCGAACAGCTTTAGCAACTGAGGGTTTGTGTTTATAATTTTGTAAATTATTATTAGTGCGGCATTATACTTACACCATGTATTTGGATTTGTAGGACAAAACCAGTGTATCGGTTCATCATCAGTGCTGCAAGAATGACCCCAAACAGCCCAAATGGCTTTCCGCATTTCCTTTACACTAGTAGGGGAATTGCATCAATAGCATTACCATAGTAATGCGCAAGTTTATCAATTAAACTATCTGTTAACCTACCTTTACCGCCAATAGTTTTTACCATCAGATAATTCCTTTTTACTATATACTAATTTAAGCTTCCATAAGTCATGTACCCATTCTCTTTTGCACATGGCCTACACATTCTATTTTCTGAGATAAGATAGTCATCGCCGTATGGCTTGTTTTCAGAAAGGGGCATTGAATGTTTTTGTGTCGCCATCTCTAATAACAGTTCGAATATTTCGGGTTGAAGCTTTTCTGATCGGTTAAAATCCTTAACATCCGTCAACCTCATCTTACCAGCAGGGGCCAGAATAATTTTCTACATGAAATCTTATGCGCTCTTTGTAATTTGTTGTACTTGATGCCAAATTTTTTACCCTTTATAACTGTCGCATCCTTTGCAAAGAAATGGGGACAACACTTCCTATCAAAACCTTACCCTGTTTCGGCCCCTATTACAGTACATACTCAATCAACGATGAATGTCCCTCTCGTCTTCCAGGTACCATCACCACTTACCGTTAAAAGGTTATCAGGTGACGAAGAATATTCTTCGACAGCTGCCATTTCCATGCTTTCTTCAGCGACTTCCTTCATAACACGTGAAAGTTTATTATTAATAACATCATGTGATTTTTGTTCAACAGGATTAGGAAGACTCATTACAGCACAAAAGGTTTTTAATGACTCTAAACCTTGGCCTATGCATCTCATTGCTAAAATAGATCTTCTGTTAATTTCTGGAGCATTATTTTTATTCCCAGTGTTTTCACAGCTTGAAAAAGTACAAACACTCCCAGTTTTTACAACGTATTTCAAAATTCGAACATAAACCACGAGTGGACTTTTCATTAATTTTTAATGGTTTATGACATTTTAAACAACATGATACTGATAAAATAGAGCTAAAAGTTGAAATAAAATCAAAAATACGATATCCTTTGAAGAGTTTTTCACTTACCTTAACAAGATTTGACTTTAATGAAGTCTGATATCCTGAGATTTTATTACTGGAAGCACACATTTTTATCTCTCCTTTCTGCAACATATGAGAACATACCTTCATGATTTGGTTCCCTCTAAATCTTCTTTTCTTAGGACGAAGGTCTACGATGAGTATTTTCCATTTCAATCGAGAATTTTCAATTTTGAATTTCGATAAGTCATTTCAAACAAACGTGCTAGCATTATCAAAACAGAATCAAAACACATTAAAAAAGTTGTGTATTGAGTTGCAAGCTTCCTTCTCAATTAAGCAAGTGTTTAAAATATTTCATGAGGCTTTTTAAAAACAGAAAAATAAAACGTATGCGGAAATCAAAAATAAGTGGGTGTGGCATGTAGCCATTTAAACATTGTTATTACTAAATTGCTGTTTGGAATTTTTCGAATAACTTTCGAAGTTTTTATAGTACTATCACGTGGTTGGTATCAAAATGTTCAAAAGAAAATGAGGAACAACATATATTTTTTTCGAAAATTCGAAAAAATAGAAGATTAACACCCCTGTGACCCTTAAAAAAACATCCATTATCTTCCTTTTAA
>BMAU01010376.1:0-75464 GCA_019973935.1 Trichonephila clavipes | reverse complement strand
CCCTAGCAAAGATGTCAGTATAAATGCCGGTCTCCTAAAGGACTTGCTCGTCTTAATAGAGGAATGTCCCTCTATAGATATACAAGTCCTCTGCAGGGCGTTCAAAAGCTCCCTTTCTGCGCTCCACACGGCATCTGCGGACGTAGATAAAACCTACGTAATTTTCGAAGCCTACTGTAGGCTTCGCACCCCCCATGCCTAACTTTCCCAGCTCACGTGAGTAATTCCTTAAAAATTGAATTTTGGTACGCAAATTCTTTGCGTAACAAAATCCACGAAGTCCGTGATTTTGTAATTGAGCAAAACCTTGATTTGTTTTTGGTCCAGGAGACCTGGCTCGAGCCGGGTATCGACCCCCAGATCGCAAACTATCGTCTATTTAAAGACGATAGAATTGAATTCTCCCATACCGTAACGCGAGGCGGCACGGCCATTTATTGTAAAAACGAGATCGTGCACAACAGGGTTCCTCTTCCCGCAATGCAAGGAATTGACGCCACTGCTGTGCAAATTAAAATCAAAAACTCCCCTCCCATTAATATTGTTTCGGCGTACGTTAGAATTAAAGTACGTCAAAAGTTCCCATCAGAGGATTTTAAAAAAATATTTAATTCTGGCAGTAAATGCATCATTGCTGGTGATTTTAACGCCGCTCACACACATGTGAATTGGCACAACGCCAAATCAACTCGATACGAAGTCTCGCTGTGCAACCTTGTCCGCAACCTTAGGGGAGCGAAACTGGTCGCACCGCAGACTGCCACACACCTCCAACCACGCCAGCGGTGGGGAAGCATTATCGATTTGGCTGTGTTCAAACACATTCCCTTCAATCATAGTATCAGAGTTCTTAGCGATCTCAGCTCTGATCACTACCCCGTAATTCTCGAACTAAATTTAAATACTTCGATTATTAAAAACCCAGAGCACCTTTCAACTAATTGGTTTAATTTTAAATTTGCTCTTAATAAAAAACCCATTCCCACTACTGACCTCACCATCAATGAAAATATTGAGTTAGCTATTAGCGAACTCAATCAAAATTTCTCCGAAGCTTTCATTGAGGCTTGAAAACTAAAATTTAGAAATGCTCTCAAAATCCTCTCCCCTGAGATTAAATCAAAAATTCATCAACGCAACAGGTTACGGAAATTTTGGCAAAGAACTAGGTGCCCTAGTATTTATTCTGAATTCCGTACCCTCAGTCGTGAGATAGCAAAGGATATTCAATCACACTCCCGCGCCCAGTGGGAAAAAAACATTGAGGCGTTATCGCCCGTTGACAACACTCTTTGGAGGAAATCCTCCCTCTTGCGTAAGCCTTTTCGTTCCATTCCCCCTTTGCAAGGGGCTTTAGGCAGTACCGCGATAACCCTTATTGAAAAGGCGGAAGTTATCGCAGACAGTTTGCAAGAGCAATTCGAACCCAATCACGTCGCTGGTCGAGAAGATTTCGATCAACGCATACACACGGAAGTTGAAAACTTCCTAGCTATTCCCCACGTTCAAGAAATTGAACCGACCACGCCAACGGAAGTCTTAACTTACGTACAAAGAATCCAGCCTGGAAAATCCCCCGGACTTCATCAAATTTCTAATCGTATGATTAAAAATCTTCCCCTTAAATTTCTGTTATTTATTACCTTGCTGATTAACCAGCTTTTTAAAAATAACTACTTCCCAGACTCCTGGAAAACAGCCGTGGTTATCCCCATACTAAAACCGGATAAAAATCCGGAATTAGCTCAAAATTATCGTCCATTCTCATTGCTAAGTAGCTTGAGCAAAGTATATGAATTTGTGCTTCTTCGGCGCCTGAATCAACACTGCGCTGCTTCTAATATGATTATCCCGCAGCAGTGCGGTTTTCGCTCCCTTTGCTCTACAGTTCACCAACTGCTCAGAGTAAGGGAGTTGATTCATAGCGGCTTCCAAAAACACGACGCCACGGGTATACTTTTTCTGGACATAGCCAAAGTCTTCGATAAAATTTGGCATGATGGCTTATTAATCAAGCTCATACGACTTGATAACTAAAATTAGATGATCGCTGGCGCCGGCGCCGAAGGCACCTATTCCCAGAAGGATGGGAGAAAAAGATAAACCATGATGTGAAGGTTGAATCAAATCAAGAAAACTCCCACAAAAAATGGGGAGGGAGGACGTACCCCAAAGCACGAAACGCTCTAACGAAGCAGAGCGCCGGCGGGGGGAGGGGAAGAACGCAGGAAGGAAAGCGTGACGGCCGAAGGCTGTGAATCAAGACGGTGAGATATCACCCAAGAACCCAGAGTAAAAGATGCAGTGCAGTGCAGCTAAATCGTTTTGTTAAGAGTGTGAAAAGAGTGTTTTTGTTGTGTTATGGGGGGAGGAGTGGGTTTCTCCACTTCGTTGAAGAGTATGAATATTTAATTTTAGAATGAGGATACGTAAACAGTGTTTGTGCTTTGATACTTGGATTGTCATGAGATTCAATAGATTTAAAGACATTTCTAGAGAGTTTAGTGATATAATTAGAAATCGGCTCCATATGTAGATCGTTGTGTATCACGTCATTTCGGACGTACCAAGGTGCGTTCGTCATGACGCGGAGTATCTTGTTTTGAATTACTTGAATCTTTTTCATGTGGGTGGCGGCTGCGGCTCCCCATACGGGTGAACCATAAGTGATAACTGGGAGCAGAATCTGCTTGTATAGAATAACTTTATTTTCCAGGGATAGAGGAGACCTCCTCCCAATGAGGGAGATGGCTAGATAAATTCTACCCCAGAATTTCTCAGCTAGATAGTCAATGTGCTTTTTGAACGTTAAGCGGCTATCTATGTGTAGACCCAGATATTTCACCACCGAAACCCACTAGATGTTGTCATCAAAAAGTGTGAGCTGGAAAGGCGGGTCGATGACCCCCCCATTTCCTGAAAACAATTGCTTGTGATTTATCAACGTTAATTGCAATTCTCCAATGTGTAAGCCACGTTTTAAGTTTATCTAAGAAGTGTTGAACAGCTTTACTTGTGTATTTCATTTGGACACCTTGCGAGAGGACCGCGGAATCATCCGCAAACAGGCAAGTACTGACGGTGGAGTGCTGTGGAAAGTCGTGTGTGTAAATGTTGTACAAGTACGGAGAAAGGACAGATCCCTGAGGGACCCCAGAGAGGCAAGATCCCGTGTTAGAGTATGAATTATTTACACGAACTCTAAAAATTCTATTGTGTAAAAAATTATGAATGATTTTAATTAAATAGTCAGGTAACTGCAATTCAATTAATTTGTACGTGAGGCCACATCGTGCCACATTTTGTCAAATGCCCTTTTTACATCTAAAAAGACACATACAGTATAAAATTTGGGGGCAAACCCCTCATTAATAATGTTTGCAACACGTATCAATTGGTGCAGCGTTGAATGGCCCTCCCGGAAGCCGCATTGCTTCGGGGGAATACAATCTATGGCTTTGCAGTGAGATTTGATTCGAGTTAAGATTATTCTTTCAAAAATCTTAGCAGTGGCGTTAATTAAGCTAATTGGTCTGTAGCCTTGTGGATATGTTCTATCTTGATTTGGCTTGGCCAACATTATAACGTTTGCTTGCTTCCACAGTGTAGGAAAGTGATTTTTAATGAGGCATTGATTGTACAATTTCGTTAAGTGTGTAAGAGCATTAAGCGTAAAATATTTAAAAGCTATATTAGGAATTTGATCGGGGCCTGCAGCTTTTCTATTCTGCAGTTTTTTGATAATGCCTCTGACCTCAGAAGGGGAAGTGAGAGGGGGCGTGCTTGTCGCGAAGTTGTCAAAATAGTGATCTACTAAATGTTCGACTTCTTCAATTTTGTCGTCACAGTAGGGCTCTTCGTTTTCCCGAAAAGTGACTTCAAGTGTATCTTTGAAAGCCTCCGCCTTTTCGAAATCCGAATAGGCCATTCCACCCGGACCATGTAAAGGTGGAAAGGGAATATGCCTTTTAGAAAATTTCCTATGTAGATTATACAAGGAATTGTTCTCAGGATTTAAAGTTAAAAGAAAATTTTTCCAGGTCCTGTTTTTATGATCTTGGATTTCGCTCCTGATCTGCCTAATGAGAGCATTAACTTCGCGTTTGTATGGCGGGTATCTGGTATTATTCCAGAGTTTACGGAATCTATTTTTAGCTCTGATAAGCTCTCTGATGTTTTTAGGGAGGCGGAGGTGTGGTGTGTTTATTAATCTAGTGGAAGTGGAAGCAGAAATAGCATTCGAAGTATTGCTGGTAAAATTTTGAACGGCTAGATCCAAATCATCTATCTGGGGATTTCCGGGAATGTTGTGATAAATAATTTCTTGGAATTTAGTCCAGTTGGTAGATTTTAAAGTTCGAAGTATTGGTGGAAGCACATTATTAGTTATAAAGTAAAAAAAATACTGGATTGTGATCACTGCTAAGTTCATTAATAGTAAAAACTTCTGTGTGAGACAAGTTAACTGTGTGCAAAGCCTATGTCAAGGATAGCGTTGGTGTGGTAAGTGTTGAAATGTGTAGGAGTGTCGGGGGCTAGAATATCCAGTGCCGACGCAACGACCCAATTGCACAGAATATTACCGTTTGTGTTTGCCCTGCCTGGGTTCCAGCTGGGATGCTTGGCATTAAAATCGCTGAAAAGAAAGGCTTTGTTGATATGGTTGAGAATTGCGTCGAGTTCCGTAGTATTAATGGAGCCGTGTGGAGGTCTATAAATACACGCCACAGTAATCTTACTGTTGTTACCTATCTGAATGATGACCGATGAATTTTAAAAGGTGTTTGAGACATTTAGGATGGCGTGGTGTCTAATAGAATTCTTAACGAAGAGGGCCGTGCCTCCCCCTCTGTGTGTTGTGCGGTCACTCCTGTGACAAGTGTAATTTGGAATGCTAACTCTGTCCGCAGGACGAAGATGTGTTTCTTGTATCCCGATTACGTCGGGGTCATAATCAACAATACATTCTTTTAATTCTTCTAAATTATTTTTTAAACCATTAGCATTCCAGCTAAAAACCCTGAGAGAGTGATCCCTATTACTACAGTTGAATTTTAAATTTTAAAGTTTAGTTTGTAATAAGGACAGCATTTGTCCCCACTGCGACATCATCTGGGCCATCTTTGTCATAACTTCTTTGGCATCTAGTGAGTTGTTATTCGTGCCTTTTTTAACTACTTCCGCGAAGGAAGGTGTTGGCTGTTTTTTGATATCCTTGCGCGCAGCCGCTCGCTCCTGCCAGACGTTCTTCGTCGGTTTGGTTTTGTGTTGATGGGATTCTTGGGTCATCCCGAGAAGTTTGCAGGGTGCGGGCCGCTGCAATTTGCACACTTTGCCGGGGCCTTGGCTGACTTGGTGCATTCAGATGTGAGATGGCCACTTGAACATTTCAAGCACTTCGGTGCTCTAGCGCAAAACCGAGAGTGATGAAAAAACTCCTGACAGCGGTAACACCGCTGTCAGGCAACTCTAAAACCAACTAAAGTCAACCGCAACTCTAAAAAATCCAATAGTTTTTATGTTGAAAATGCCCTTGCTTTCAGGGCTTTTGGGGAGGGTTACCAATAATAGTGGCATGTTTGTATTAGTTTTCCTGTTTCTCAACAAGGAAATATGGTTGGGCTGGAAACCAAATGAATGTAACTCTGTCATGAGTTCTTCTTGGTTGAAATCTGTGGGTAACCCTCTCAAGACTACTTTTAGCTGCTTGTTGTGGGCCATCGCAAAAGTGGGGACCGCAATTTATTGTCCGAGATATACTGTTGTATCAGACGGTGCTCTTCGGCAGAAGTTGGGAATACTCGGAGTTTCCCGTTTTCAAAACGCCCCTCGAGTGGTGTGTCGCAGAACTTTCCAATCTGGTCCAGGAGCTCGGTTGCATTGCGCTGTGAATCAATCACAATGGGCGCAATGCGTCTACCATTACGGCCTACCGGAGTAAAGCCGTCATTTTCCTTGCTGGCTCCGGGAGCGCTAACGCTACCGGCGGCTTTCGCCGCCGGGCTGCTTCGCGCAATCACCGGCTTATCTACCTTCACTGAGCCGACCTCTTCCGAGCTCTCATCGGCTGAAGTTTCCCCCTCTTCCATAGAAGACTCGGCGTCTCCGATACGGGGAGTGGAGTTGGGTGGGAGCTTTCGCTCCGACTTCGCCTGCTTCTTCGACTGAACGTCCATTTGAGACGATGCGGTCTGGCGCTTAGCTTGCTTCCGCTTCGGCTGCGAAGCGGGTGCGGCCGCAGTGGGGACACGATTAAGTCGTTCGATGTCCCTGATGTAATCTTTAAACTCCTTGTTTTGGAGTCGAATAGATTTTTTAGAGCATTTCAGTGCTGTCCACTGAATCAAATTAACAAGCCTAAGTCTCTCAGGCGTGTTTGTCAAATCGGTGTCGCTGAGGGGGTGTCCACTATCTCTTCTAGGATACCGCACAAATCCTCAGAATCGACACACGTGGTGCATTTCTCATTGTAGTCAATAGCTGCATTTGCGTTGAAAGACAAGGGTTCCAAGGTAAATAAATCACCTACCTTGATAGATGAGGCTACATCTGTCCTGAAAGCTGACATATCCAATGGTAATCCGAAATCTGAAATAAAAACACAATCCGGGTCGTAATCCATTGTGAGGCGCTGGGCCTAGAACATGCCGCGTGTCGAGTCAAACTCCGCAAAAATCGGAAAATTTGAAAAATAACTCCTGAAAAATAACCTCAATCGGTTATATTTGAAGGAACGCCAAAAAGTGACACTGTAGAGTCGAAAACGCGGATGCAAAAAGATCCAAAATCCAATCGGGGCGAAACGCTTGAAGAAGGGTCGCAGTCGAGGACAGAAAAACTGCGTCTGGAGTCTACAAAGACAGGAAGCAGAATGATGACGGAAATTATACGACTTGATTTTCCGGCTCCCTTGATCAAGTCCATTCATAACTTCCTATCCAATAGATCATTCAGAGTGAGAGTTGACAGGATTCTCTCTTCTCCTAGACCAATCAGAATTTTTTTTTGCCACCGCTCATTTCATTTCACTATGGCACGTACCAAGCAAACCGCTATCATGACTCAGCCTGAGGCTTTGCCAGAGGCCCTAGTAGTCACGACGAGACTACCGAATGTGATTAAGGACAAAATCTTAAAGATGGAATTTGTCCAATCGGATACGCAGATGTGCGAGTACCTATCTCTCAAATGGCATCTAGCGAGAGCGATGAAGAATGGTATCGGGTACCTCGAGAAGGAACTCGAACTCCAATGATCTTTACCAGAAACCATGGGCCAAGAGCAAACCCAAATGATTACGAAAGGATTGGAGGCAATGAAGAAGGAGCTGTCCGCTATTTTAGGTGAGATTGCTTTAATTTTTTGCCCTGTAGTAGATTGTCCCACCCATACCAATAGCAAAACCCAGAGTGACAGTGTCATGGCCGGATCAGACGGAAAAATTAATGATAATAACTCAAACCCTAAGCAAAATAATAATGATACAAATAATGATAAAGAAAAAGCCCCTTTAAAAAGACCGAATAATAATAATAAAAATGATAAAGATAACATAAAAAATAACAAAAGAACAGGACAAGAGGACTTCAGAACCCTTAATAAATTCGCAAGAAAAATTATCGAAGTACCCATTAAAAAGGTAGTTTGTACCTCAAAAAATAAGTTCGCAGTCCTCGAGGACGAGGAAGTAATGGAGGTTAGCCCCTCTGCACCCACCCAAAAAGTAAAACCAATAATGATGAGAATAGGAAAAAACTACAACTTAATTCTCCAAGAAATATACAGATCATACCCTAATACGGTAAACAAAAATACAGGAAGCTACATCAGAATACAACCAGCAACAACTGTAGATCAAGAAAAAATTAAAAATCTTTTAATTATCAAAAAAGCAGACCACTACACAATGGAGCATCCTACAGTGATCAAAGCGGTGATCAAAGGATTACCGTCATCTACCAATGTCACCGACATTGAAGCAGAATTGAAAACAAAAGGATTCGAAGTCGAAAAAATCGCGCAGTTGCGTAGATTCGCGACAAAATCCCCCTACCGCTTTTTATGGTACAGATAAAACGCTCGGAAAGTGCCCAAGACATTTACGAGCTCAATAGTTTAAATTACCTCACTGTGGAAGTCGTCCCGTTCCGTAGGAGACCGGGTGCTTCCCAGTGTTTTAATTGTAACTATTTTAACCACGCAAGCAAAAACTGCAGAATGACACACAGGTGTCTTAAATGCGGAGGAAGTCACAGAACACAAAATTGTCACACAACCGACAGATTAAAAACACAGCACTGCATAAACTGCAACGAAGATGGACATATGGCGACGATGGACATTTGGCCAGTGCCCAAAATTCCCAAAATTAAAACTAAAAAAGGGAGAAACTCTACCCAGCAAACCCCCATAAACCAAAGACATGTTACCCCAGAAATTAGCTACGCTAACGTCTGTAGTAACAAAACCAAACAACAGATGGCCCCACGAGAGGAAACCCCCAAAACCTCAAATCAGTCACCAAATGAAAAAAATCAAGACAACGAGTCACCAAATTTTAAATTTGAGAACTTCGCAACATATATCAATGAATTACAAAACTTGACTTCCAAGTTCCCGGAATTTTTCCGTGAACTGGAAGACATGTCAAAAACAAATAATAACGTTGAGAAACTCAATATTTTCCTAGTCGCTGTTGCATGATCGTGCAACAAGTCTAAATAAAAACACTTTTCCTAAAATTAATAACCCAGACCGCACCAAAATAGAAGCCTTATGATATATATAATACCTTCAAATTCCCCACTTTATAAAAATTGTTCTTTCGCAATCATCAAGAAATTGACGCAACCGCGCCTCCGACCAATCAGAGAGCTCCATTGCCCTTACGGACAGTAGGGATTACTCTGGCGGACGGAGCGACGGTACCCCCCGGGATAAAATCATAGCAGACAGCTGCCGACTCTTGGGTCGGCCAGTTTGAGAAAAGTCATGAAATTAACTGTCACTCTGATTTAAGCTAGTTCTCCCCATTTTAACGTAAATTTCTCTATGAAAAGTATTGTTCTAAAACTTTCCTACCATGTAATAAAAAGGGCAAAAAATTAAATTCAAGTCACCTC
The DNA here is from genome assembly GCA_019973935.1 of Trichonephila clavipes. Taxonomy (NCBI): domain Eukaryota; kingdom Metazoa; phylum Arthropoda; class Arachnida; order Araneae; family Nephilidae; genus Trichonephila; species Trichonephila clavipes. The sequence continues at coordinate 66,342 of BMAU01010376.1, read as the reverse complement.
ATTATCGGACAGGGGATTAAAGCCCTAGCGGGCTAGGTGCTCCACAACAAAAACCCAGCTAAACCAATCAGAAGCGGCCTACCACAAGGTAGTCTAAGTTCGCCTCTGCTCTTCACTTTGTACGTAAATGACATCCCGCAAACTGATTCATCGCATTTAGAAATATGTTTGCTGATGATACTGCCGTTATTTCGCAGAATAAGAGATTTTCCGTTGTAATCTCTAATCTGCAACACTACATTTCCTTGCTTGAACTCTGGCTCAACGACTGGAAAGTAAAAGTTAACGCCTCTAAAAGTGCCTGCCTCATGTTTACGAGAAGATCCCAACTCCCCATTGGACTTACTCCCGTAACTATTTTTGGCCAACCCGTCCCCTGGGTAAAGGTTTCAAAATACCTAGGGTTGTTTTTAGACGCAAAATTAACTTTTGCCTATCATATCGAACAGACTCGCAAAAAAGCGATCGCTGTTCATGCTATGCTTAAAAAGCTCATCTCCAGAAGGAGTAAACTTGCGATCCGGCACAAGGTTTTGCTCTACAAATCTATCATCCAACCGGTCATGTGTTACGGATCACAAATATTTGGATCTGCTGGCATGTGTCATTTTTGAGACAAATCGTTAATGCTCCCTGGTTCGTACGCTATGAGGTCATATATCGTGATCTAAAAATTAAACCATCTTTACCACATATAAAGGACCTTTCTAAAAGGTTCTTCGATAAACTTCCTAACGTTCTCAATGAACTAATTAGTAACCAGCCTGCATACGATCCCGCAGTGCCCTCGTCTCAAAAGTGCCCTAGAGCGCTTCTTGATCACGATTTTATAAATTTCCCCCATTCAAAAGGCTAGGGTTTAACTTTGCCTTTGGGTTTAACAAAAGGCTTAGGGTTTAAATTTAGCTTATTTTTCATTGGGAACTTAAATTTAATTTAAATTTTTATTATTTAAACTTAAACTTCCTACTTTTAAACTAAATACTCTCACCGTAGCAAGTAAATGCTGGTTCCGCGCCGAGAGTCACGGAATTAATGTTCTTCTGAAGCTAAGTTCACCGCGGTCGGAATCCGAGAGGATGACCCGATCGGATTCAATTTTGCGGTTGTTCTCGCTTCTGCTTTCCTTTCCGGCCACCAGATGGAGGCACGGCACTTTCTATCTAGTATTCTTATAAAGTTCGTTTCACATCCAGCAATCATAAATTAAATCGCTCTTTGGAACGATCATTTTATTTTTTAGAGCTGGATATTCCTTGTTTCCTGTTATCAATTATCATCATATTTTATCACTTATATGACTTCATTGCGTTATATAATTTCTTATACCATGATCAGTCCTTTATTCTCTTATTTTTTGGCCCCTCCCCCATTTTTACTGGCAATGTGCAAGTTGGTTCATTTAAATTTTATTCAAAATTTGTTCTCCCCCCTATTTATTCTATGGTATCTTGGAATTTATTTAAATTCCAAGATCTCCTTGTTTCGGGTCGTTTATTTTCGGATCGACCCAATCCTTTTCCACGCCCACTTTCTGCGTCAATTGGCTTCGACCAATCAAAACGCAGCAAGCAGGGCAATTCTTCCATCGGTGAGCGGACTTCGTCCGCCACTGTTTTTCAGCAGATATGTTCTGCCCATCTTAATTATTTCATTCATTTATAATAATTTTTCTCTTTTACTTTATGTCACCCCATTAATTCGGCTCTAAATTTATCAATTCTGATGAGGAGGTACGTCCCCCATTTAGGGACAGGAACTCCGTAAGTTACATGCCACTTGCTTGTAGACAGATTAGTTTATTTATTTAGTAAAATCATTGCTAGACCTCAAATAAAGCAGTCAAATGAATTTTCAAGTGATGCTCATTGCTTCCAAAAGCAAACTTTTTTTTTAAAAAATGCATTCAAATTATGCTATGTGTGATGAACAATAATATTAAAGAATCAATGCTATAGTGGGCTGGTCCAAGGCGAATTTCAATTTTAGCGCCCTTTATATAAGGAAATCGTTATAGTTTTAGTAACTGTTTTGATATATTGGTACACTACTCTGCTGTGGAGGAATTTGGAAATCATGCCAAATATATTTTTTGCGGTCAGTCTAATGTCGTCGCTGGGGCGCGTTCAGTAAAACCTGTTTTTGCGCAGTAGATAGGGACCACATAAAAAGAAACGAACTAAAAAATATGCAAAATTTTTTCATCGTTACATGTAACCAACAACTTTATCGACATAAGACGGAAGTTGTTTTTTTATGCGGCAGAGAGGGACTGTTACAAAAAAGTCCCATTGTATACGTCAAAAATTTTCAAAATGCACATTCATAATTCACTGCTGTTTATCTTAATCCAAAGCACGCATCTTCCTTTTCAGGGCCGGTAACCTTAGAAGACGGCAAATTGGCTGTAAAATTAACTAGTTTACTAAGAAAATGAACCAAGATTACCCAGGGGTTCCACGAGTCAAAATAAAAATTCAAATAAAAAAAAATTGAAAATGTGTACGCAAATTTTTTTAGTTTCTATGGAGTCCTAGTGTTTTTTTTTAAAAACGAGTATTTATTAGTATTTAAAGCCGTGTTTCCCAACGCTGGCCTCATGGGGGAAAGGGGAGGGGCGATAAAGAAGAATTTCGGCATCCGGTTCCTTCTCTTTCAACTAATTTCGTACAACTCTTGCTGCTTTGTATGCGTTAATTCGGGTACTATTGAAAGAGATAGATTTTGGCAGAGATTAGTCTCAACAAAAGTGATGAAAAGAACTGTCAAGTTTTATGAATGAAATGAAAGGGGCAGAATGACCCTGAGAAAAAGACCCTTTTTCGAAGAAAACAGAGGGAATAATGTGCCAGTTTAACTTCCGAACTAATTCTTATAGTTCCCTGTGTTTATGCCGACAAAACAAAGTCGGACAAATAAAAAGGTAACAATATTTTAATTTTCAAATTCTCTTTTAGATTTTTAAGGTTTAATGCCCAGGAATTTTAATCATTGCTTAAGGTAAAGTGAAAAAAAAATATTTTTCTGCATTTGTGATTTTTTTATTTTATTTATTTCTTTCTCGTTTTATATACATAAATATAAATGTTATCAGTTTCGTAGAATATTTTCATGTTGATTAGTCACTTATAAAGGACGACAGTAGGTCATTTAAAATGCAAAGCATTAATGAGCTTTTGAGAGAGTACATTCATTAATTATTTATCATATATAAAGAATCCTAACAGCAATAGCTCGAAATTGAAATACAACGTAGTTATGTTTATTATGATGATTTTGTTTTGTAATCGTAATATATTGGGATAATTTTGTTTAGTAATAAATGAACTATTCTATAATTGCTAAATATTTAATTTATATTGCTTCAAACTGTTAAAATAATTTTCAAAGGAAAAAAAGTTAATTTTATTTATATAGACACTTTTTTTTCTTTTTATTAAATGTAACATGTGAAATAAACATATAATTTTTTTTCTTATCTATTCTAAGACTTTTAAGATAGCCATATTATTTTGTAGAATTAAATTTTAAAAACTTGAACAATATATATATATATATATATATATATATATATATATATATGCATGTTATTGCTATTTTAAGAGGAATTTGCACGAAACCTTTTTTAATTAAGATCTTTTGCACCAGTGATTCCCAAAGTGGTCTATATAGTGGTCTACCCGGAGGTCTATGACGACCTCTGAGGAGTTCACGTTAGCAAAAAATAAAAAATAGGTCAATGAGGTGTGATATTGGCTCTCTTTAAACTAAATCGTGACTTTTATTTTAAAAGAAAATTTAATCAAGTGTTGTGGGGGGGACCAAATTCTTTACTTATTTAGCCAATTTATTTAGTAAATTTAATGAGGTTAATTTTCCCGTACAAGGTGACAGCATATTTTTTTTAAACAGGAGCCTTTTCAGCGTTTCTTTCCAGAGTTAAACTAAAGAAGTATAATACTGTAGGTCCGTAATTTTCTCAAACTAACCCTGACAATCTTTCAGCACGTTTTAACCTACGTTCATCATTTAACTGCCTTTTATTGAGATTTTGAAACTAGGTTTGAGAATGCTTTGACTATGGTAATACCACAGTAGGCAATGAATTTATATGGACATATTGAAGAAAAAGTCACATGACAGCAGGAACTGATCGTGATATGCACCAAGGAAGATTTTAAAGTTGAGAAACGAATGCCAGCAATTTTGGCTTTAAAAAGGCAAACCTGTTATTTGTCCCGAATTATGTAACATCGGGAGGAAATTTTTAATTATTTTTCCTAATAAAAAGGAGTTTCAGTGCATTTGCCAATCTCCAAAACAAAAAAAGGAACTGGACACTACTAACAGTGGAGATTTAAGGTTAAACCTGACAAGATTAATACTGTAGGGTTGGATATGTGCAATGGACAACCCCTCCCCCTGTACTTAGGGTGGAGCAGTCCACTACACACGACGTCACACCATCTTGTTAAATAAAGCTCGTCAGGAATGTCCGACTAAAGGACACACGGGAAAAAAATACGGAGACGGACGTTAGGGACGCTAAGCTTTAGACAATATTAATTAAGGAGAAAGACGTCCTCCTTTGAAGGAATATTTAATGCTGTTTAGTATAATTTAGATATTTCATCTTGTTAAATAAAGCATTTATCCTCCTTAGGTTGTAGTCATTTTCCCATGATACTAATTGTTGAAAATTTGTTACTGTAGCGTCAGATTCATCCCTCATTTTAAAATATATTGTGTGTTGTTTGTTTACTTTATTTAACAGTTATTTTATATATATTAATTAACTTTTAATTTAATTAACATATGCTTTTTAAACTTTTAACTCTATACTTCATTAATTATAAATTGAAATCTTTTAAAGTTCTAGTAGTAGTACTACCACTCAAAAAGACATTTAATACATTTGATACATTTGCGAAAATTCAATATTAATTAAGCAGGGGTCTACCCCTTACCGAAAAACATGCAAGGGGGTCTATGAGACAAAAAGTTTGGAAACCTCTGTTTTACACGGACAATTTGAAGGAATATTTAATGCAGTCTAATAATTATGTGTATAACTAATTATATATATTATGTGTATAATTAATTAATCATGTGTATAATTAATTATATATATATATTATATGTATAATTAATTAATCATGTGTATAAGTAATTATATATATTATGCGTATAATTAATTATAAAAATACATCAAAAATGTATATCTTTAAAATATTAAAATTGAGTTAATAAATTATCTGCAGTTTAATATGAAGAAATTTTAAGAAAATATTTTTCAAAAGAACTAAGATTTTAAACCAAAAAAAAAATAGGTTTTTTAGGGCTTCTACTAATATTATTTTAAAAATGCAAATATTTAACTCAATGCAAAGGTAGCCTTTAGATAAATTTCAAAATTTCAGGCGTGAATTTTAAATTTCGAAAGGTGATTATTAAATAGATAATTAATTTAAATATATATATATAGCGATATCAAAATGACATAGAGTTAGCAGCCCCAATAAGCAAACAACAATGACTTAAGCCTGAATAACTTTCAATGCATTTTTAAAATTAAGTTTCAATCTTATTAAAATATGTTTTATTTGTGATTAATACATAAAGGCTTTAATTCTCAATCGTTTAATTGCAACGAATACACATATAAAATACTTGGAGTTCCTATTTCAATATATCAAAAAATTTTCAGAACATAACCACTCATCCAAGACATAAGCGAGAGGCTCTTAAGCATTGTTCCGTAGAACAAAGGTGCACCAAAAGTTAAAAAGTCGGTGTTTACAGTTTGCGCAATAGTTTTTATTTTTATTTTATTTTATTATTTTTTTTTTACTGTTTAATTTTCTATTATATTTCTCAAAAATCCTTTAAAATGTATTTTTCGTAATTGTGAAAAGGTTTAAAAGCGTTAGTATGTATATAGGTATATTTAAGACAAAAAATCTAGTAATAATAGGTTCCAATCTATAGCAATATTTAAAATCTTTAAAAAAAGCAGCAATAAGAATGCCATAATTTTGGCAGAAATTTCTTATAAAAAGCAACAGAAAAAGGATTGAACTAAAGTTTTATTGTTACAAAACAATAATTAATGTGAAACATACAGGTATTGTTTTGGTTGTCCCTAGTATAAAACTATTTCATTAAAGTCAAAGCACAAAATGTGCATTATACAAAAATAAAAATATGATGAACACAATTTATAAAGTAAATAAGTGATTTCAAACAAAATCGTTGGTAAAGCGGAATAGATGCATTAAAACCACTAAAGTATCAAGTAGGAGAGATGCACGACGCTTTACTTGCTGTGACCCGATCAGGGCCAATTGCACTAAGAAATTCAATATATTAGAGAAATATGAACTAAAAATTCAGCAAGAAATTCTTTTAATCAAGCAATTAAATATATCGATTCGATTTTGTAATCTGTTTTTTTAATAGTAGAATGTAAGCAAGAGTCTTTTTTTTTAGTCATTGATAAAAGGAAATGGAAATTATCTCATAACTATAAAAAAGTCATAAAATCAATTGTGTGTGTGTTTAAAAGAAAAGTTAATATAGTATTAAAATAAAAGCCAAAAATTAGTTTTACAAATTTTGTCAATAGTGTGTTTTTTCCATTATCCGCATGTTGCGGCCCGCATGAAGTAACTGTTATGTGTATGCGGCCCGCGTGAAATACCTATCATGTCTTTGCGGCCCGGCGGGAAAAAAATGTTGAGTACCCCTAATTTAAGCTCTAATGCTGCATTGTAATTTGGTACAAAAACTTAAATTGTATCAATCCTAGAAGTAAGCTCTTGCTGACAAAAGAGTATGATTTACCATCTGCTATGGAGCTCTTGAAAAATCGTAAAGATTTTTTCAAGGATCTTAGATCGGACACAGACTTTAATGAAATGCTTTGCGATGCTCGAGAATTCGCTGACGAACTTGACATACCGGCTAATTTTGAGCTCACCCAGCCACGTCATAGGGTTCCAGGAAGGAATGGTTATTTCGACTATGAGGCACAAAATGATCCGATAGGAGATCCTACTTTGAAATATAAGGCAGAGTTTTATTTTTTCACATTAGATAAAGCTATTAATGCACTTGAATCTAGGTTTGATTTGATCAGTACCCACAGCAACTATTTCCAATTTTTATACAATATTTGTGATTTAAAATATACTCCTCAGAATGACTAACTTAAGTATTATAAAGATCTAGAAACAGTGCTAACTGATGAGAATTCCTCAGATATAAACGCACTGGACCTGGCAGACGAGATAGTAGCGTTTTTGGTTTTGCTAAATAAAGAAAAAGTCCAATCGAGATTTTAAAAATTCATATTGAACCTGGATTTTGCTCCAAATCTCGTTATAATTTAAACGATATTGCTTGTTGTTGTTACCAATGCCACCTGATCGGTAAAGGCCAGATCGAGGCCCACGAAATTCATCATGGCCAAGGGCTAAGTGACGCCTGTCGTTAGCCGTAGCTTTGAGCACCATACAGGAGACAGTACGATTTGGCTCGCTTTCACTCCAATTTAGAGGGATAACACTCTGGGGTGGTCAGAGGCCTCGCACCTCTCTTCTCCTTCCACCAACCTCACGAGAGGACTTGCGGCTCGACGGCTATTTAGAGTACCCCACGCTGCGCAGGCACTACACATTTACAAGCATCCATGTCTTCTCCGGGATTTGAACCCATTCCCTAAGGCACAGCAGTCAGCGTCGCTAACCACTATACCGGATGGGCGACAGGATATTGCTTACTCTCCCAATATGTGTGGCAAGTGGAGAAAGTAGTTTCTCCAAATTAAAAAGTTTTTACGCTCCACTACCATCGACGATCGACTAAACGACTTGGCAACAATAGCCATTGTACATGAACTGGCTGAAGAAATCAATATTAAAAAAATTATAAAAAAATTCTCAGAATTAAAAGTGAGAAAGGAACACTTTTAAGTTTAACTTTCGGTTTAAATGTATTTTTAACATTTAATTAAGTTTTAATATTTAGTGGTTCTATAATTTTTTAAAGTATTTTTTAATATCTGTATTTTATAATTATACACTAGAAATGACTTTTCTTTTTTCCTGTGCAACCCATTTTGATTTAGTGGCAAAAACATAAATTAATAATTTTTTTTTTGTTAATCCAAACTTCAACATTATTGATAGCAATTTTTTTGCTCACGTTTTATTTTACAATGAAGCGTGGGAAAAGATTAGGTGACCTCTTTTAATTCTTGTTATAAAGGGGGCGGCATTTCACCTCTTTGCCCGGGGCGGCGAAACTGCTAGCGCCGGCCCTGTCCTTTGAGAAACAGTTCAAAATCGCTTTCGTCACTTGAAGATATAATTTCAATTGATTTATTTTTTGTACTATAAATGAGTGAAGAGTTTTTGTGGCGGCGGTCGGTTGGTCAGTTGCTTGTGAATGTCATGATAACCCCAAATATGCGTGATCGAAGCTCTTTTTGGAATTTCAAACTCCTTTCGGAATTCGCATTTATTTTAAGAAGCTGTTTTTCCGATTTGTTGGAAATATGGATCCCGACATATATTTTATGCGCCCTCTAAGAATCCGATTCATCTTGTCCATCTTCATAATCCTTGAAATTATTGAAACTGTTCCTATCATTGGAAATTTTCTCTTCAGTCAAGTGCGTGCTGCTAGTGCGTTGAATGAAAGCAATGGCATGTGCATTGTCGACATACTGTTCATAACCAATGAGCAGAGCGTCTTGAAATGTATATGTCACAGGAAAATAATGAAATTAGGGCTTTCATCAAATTCCTAAGGCAGAGGATCAATTCACGCATGATGTCAAAATAACGTCTCTTTGAGGTCATTTCCCTTAGAAGTGATTGGATGAAATCCCCGAACTGTTTTATAGAAATGATGAAATGAACAAAAGTCGTCATTTGTAGAGCTCTGTGTTCGCTGGTTACCACACCATTTTACCTCCCCCTCTGTCTTTGTCCGTGACAGGCAGCGCCGAGCTTCTGACGTGACGCATCAAAACTATCTAAATATCATTTTTTAGTTTTATTTAGTTTTATTATTTGCATTACTATCTTTGGATTGATATATCCCTTTTGTATGCCTGAAAGTTAGAAACTGAAAAAAACTTCAATTGAAAAATATAAACAAAAAAATTAGGGAATTCAACCGTGCCCTCTTTATAGATAAAAAAAGCTTTTTGATAATAAAAAAAACTATTTTAAAAAGGGAAATAATAACTAAATGACTCATTAAACCCAAATGATTCAGTAGAATTGTTACCATTGTTATGAGCGTTACAAACCGGAGCATAACAATGCTTGACTTTTTAAAACGCATCATTCAAGTTCACTCTCCAGAAAAACGCGCCTAAAGAAGTTATCACTTCAAAAATATAAGTTCCACCTATTGATAAGAAAACACATATATTTCAATCAATTCATTGTTTAATTCAATTATTTTGAAAATTCAATAAACATTTTTGAAAATGATTGTTTTTTAAATGTTGTTTCTACAGAAGTAATTCAGAAATAATATTTAAAAGGAAACAATTGTAGCTATTGACTGAGAAAGTAGTACTTCCATTTCTAAATAATGAAAGCTTAAAATGAAGAAAAACACGTATAATTAATTACTTTACAAAAATTATAAGTTTGATTACAAAACATGTAATTACTTGCTCCTTTATATTGCAATAAGAGATTAAAAAGTAAGACGTCATTAGACACAAAGAAAATTCAAAGTGTTTCAAGATTTGTGAAATTCTGAACAATAGATTTCAATTATGTTGAAATAGGCTTGTGACCAATTTAATTATTCCATGAATCAAGAAATTAATTAAAAGTGTTTCATTGCATGGACTACGATTATCAATGACGTATAAATATTTATATTTATACGTCATCTGTAATGGTAATGGCTATCAGATATTTATGCCAGAACCTTTTCCGCACAATATTTTATACTCTCTAGGGATCGGATTTTGTGATATCCAGCGATTCCTTTCAGTGGAAAGTTATTATTATGACATTTATTAATTTTTTTTCAATTTTCTCTTAAATTCTTCTAAGTATACACTGGTGTGCAAAAATTAAGGACAAGACGGTTTTTTCAATATAACTTTGTACAAAAGCTTTCCAAATCAACACATTTAATACCATAAGATCCCCAATACGTAAGGACATGTGTAATATGTAAGCAACACTTACTAAAAGAGAAATCAGAGGGATAAAAAGATGCTTTATTGAAAAAGTAGCATGAAGCGCAATGCGACTGAAGGCCGAAACATCCCTGTGATGTGTGTCCAGCAAGAAACATTCGGTCTTTAGTAGAGGATATGATATCCCCTGATTGCTAGGCAGGTTTCACAGCGTCTGCCCATGCTGAGAATGAGGGTGTCAATGAGTTGTTGAGGCATTGCTGCCCATTCGTCTTGCAGCGCCAATCGAAGCTCCCGAATCGTTACTCGTGGTAAGGTACGAGCTGCCAAGCGCCTGCCTAGAAAGTCCCATACATGCTAGATGGGATTGAGATCCGGAGATCGGGCCAGGCAATCCATACGTTCAATATCCTCACTCTCTAAGAGCTGTTCGGCAGCTACTGTGCGATGACATGGTGCATTGTCGTCCATGAAAAGGAACTGCAGACACATAGCGCCTCTAAAAAGACGCACATATGGAAGAAGAATCTCGTTACAATAACGGGGCCCGTTGACTGAACCTGCGTCGAAGATGTGAAGGTCTGTACGAGTACCAAGCATGATGCCTCCCCAAACGAGAACACCGCGACCTCCATACCTGTCCCTTTCAATGATGTTCGAGGGATGATTGCGGCTTCCCCGCTCTCTCCAGATGAGTATGCGATGAGAATCTCTACTCAAACTGAATCTGCTCTCATCTGTAAAGATTACTCGTCCCCATTCATTGTCTCTCCCATTCCGGTGTTCCCGGCACCACAGAGAACGCCTTCTCCGATGGGCAGGCGTTAAAGGTACACACCGTAACGGGCGTCGGGAAAACAGACCACCACCGTGCAGTCTTCTGGCCACGGTAAAACGCGATATAGGTCGTCCAGTAGCCTGTGTCGTGTGTCTAGCGATTTCTCCCGCTGTCTGCCGCCTGTTTTTTTGGCCTGTAAGACAATGTACCGGTCATCTGCGGAAGTGGTTCCTCGTGGACGACCACTACTGAACCCCCGGATAGCTGTTCCTGTAGTTTGAAATTGTCTCCCAAGTCGTGAAACGATGCTGTGAGCAATTCCGAACTCTGCAGCCACACTTGTCACACTGCGGCCTTCCTCCAACTTCCCAATAATTCGACCTCGGGTAAAAGCATCCAGACGTCGTCTGACAGATTGATTATTCGCCATTTCTCGCTGAGGCAGCAACTCGGTGTGATTTTAACTGCTATACGTCGTGCAATCTCTTTGCCAGAAATACTGATCTTACACCGACAACATTCTTTATACTACTCAGACACTCCCCCATTACGTCTACCTGCATATCTGCGCATGTGCTACCGTACATCACCTTACTTAATCTCCTGATTGGTCTTTCTGTCCACTCTGCCTCTTCGTTCAGCTGATATGCTAATTTTTCGACTTCGTCCTTAATTTTTGCACACCAGTGTATATTTACATTTTGTTTTCCCAATATTATTTATTTATTTATCCAACGCCCGTGTTTGGCTTCTTGACCATTTGACACCGAACCTCCCAGTACTGACTTACATTGTCGTCAGACGGTTTTTCATCGATTCCAGTGCATTGAAGCAGGTGGTCGCCATCCATTCTGGCATGCCCACTGAGTGAGCAGGCCTCGTTAGCAGCCACGACAAGCCTGTGGAGGTATACTCCCAAAAATAAATGTTATGTACTAGTTAGGCGAAAGCGAGCAACAGCCTTGGCTCTCTCTCTCTAGGTGCCTCGGGTTTGGGCCTACAGTGGCCAGAATTTCCCATGGCTTTCCAAAACTCTTCGTTTTTTGGGTCATGGCAGTATATTTGTCAACGTATTTGTCGATAATGCTCTTTGCTCTTCTGAGGGTTAAGGGGACTTCCGGTTGAGTCGACTCGGGTTTTCACAATATAATAATTTATAAATTATTATATTGTATATATATAATTAATAATTTATATCGTTATAAGGTCTATGAAATCCCTATAAAATAAGAAAGAACAGAAAACACTTAAGCATATTTTGTAATTTTTTTACAGAATATTTTCAGCATTTATTTGAGAGTAAATAGTTTTTATACTTCAATCGAAACAAACGTAAGAAGAAGGAAATATCTTAAAATCTTAAATCTTAAATAATACCTTGAACAACGCCAATATCCAAAGTTGATTATTGTCTGGGACGGAATTTGCACAAGTATCAAAACATCTTTGGTTTTTGTGGAAGAGGGCGTTAAAATCAATCAAAAAGTGTACCAGAGGGACATTCTCGACGTTGTTCTTCTGTGGGCTCAAGAGCATTTCGGAAATTCTAATTGGACGTTTCAACAAGACTCTACACCAGCTCACAAGGTCAAAAAGACACAAGAGTGGTGCAAGGCGAATTTTCCAGACATGATATAATCTGAAGAAGGGTCCCCCTACAAGCCGGATGTCAATCCCATGGATTACAGTTTAGGGTCCAGTTTGGAGTCCAAGGCCTGCACTAAACCGCACAAAACTTTGGACTCTCCGAAGCAATCGCTTCTGCGGGAATGTGATAGATTAAATGTAAAAGAATTGAGGCCCATTGATGAAAATTTCGGCAAGCGTTTTCGCCTCTGAATTCTGCAAACAATGGTCACTTTGAAACAAATTAAATTTATTTATTAATAAGTGTACTCTTATTATTTGTTATATTTTATCAATTTCTTAATTTTTTGTAAAGTTAAATGACAAATTGTTTGTCTGGATTTTTTGCCGCAACCTGTATTTTGAAATTTGACTAGTTTCAGCCATGAGATGCCTATTTGCGTGCATCTTGGTCCTGGCATTAATGTCGGTAGCGTGCGAAGCGGTTCCCCACTAAAATAATCCAGAAAATATGTACCAGCCTTACAAGGATCAGAAGGACGAAGAGAGAGATAACACCGAGACACAGAATTCAAAGAATGGACAAGGGAATCAGAATAAACAGTGATGGGCATTAAATGACTCATTAAGGTAAGACTTGTATGGAATATTTCGCACAATACATCAAAAATTGATTTTGTCAAACGGATTAAACATTATTAGATTACATGATGGAAATATAGATCGTTTTTCTAAAATGGCACAAAATGAAATTCATTACAACGTTAAATATTTTAAACATTTTTTTTGTATGCATTTATTAACAGAATTGAAATTAGCGTTGTGTGTTCGTAGCAAATATAATTCAAACTAATTTTTGTTTTTAGGTTAAAAGGACAAAGGGGAACTCTCTCTCTCTCTTCAAGGATACTCTCAATTAATTGGCAACATGCTTCTAAAATTGCTTTTTATTTTTTCAGATATCTCCTAGTCTTGAGATATGATTTCTCCTTTTCAGAAATCGGCTAGTACGTACAAAAAAAATAAAACTAAAAACATGCAAAAATGTTTTAGAGAAAATCTATTTTGTAATTTGATTTTATATTTGAAATAAAAGCATCTAGTTTATATACTTCTACTTGTTTTTTTTTCTTTTTTAACCCTCTAACTGGATAGCACGGAAAATTCCGTAAGTGTAAAGATGCTTCGAAAATGGACTGCACGGATTTTTCTGCCTTCATGTAACGTTTTCAAAAGCGGATTAGCCGCACTTTTCTGAAATCCTTTCCCCCTTTTAAGGTTTAACATCTTGAAAGATAATGAGGGACGGAGGAAGCAACACAGCAGAAGTTTTATGGCTCGCAGGGAACCCCGTGTTTTGACCCTGGGGCAATGTAAAAATCGGGGAGAAATTTCTTTAGAAGTGTTTGTTTGCTAGCTTGTATTTTAAAAGTTTCCAAAAGTCCCAACGCATAAGTAAAATATGTTAAAATTCCCTTTTGGTTTCATATTAATTTTAAACTGTAACAAGTTGGGGCTTGTCAGGGCAATCTGCTATTTTATATAGTTAGACAAATTATATCTTTTTTTAAGTATATTCTTTCGCTTCATTTTTCTTATTTTAATCAAAGCTGTCAGTTTTTGAAACATGATTATTTTATTATAAGATACAGAAAAAAATTAATAAAACACCAAACTCTTTGAAATTTGGAACCTTTTCAATTTTCCAACCACTAAAAATAAATAAATTTAAACTTCATCAAATCATTTGAAACATTTTCTTACACTTTGATAAAAATAATAACGAAAAAAAAAACTAGTTAAGATTTATTAGTTTTTTTTTTTTAGATTTCAAAGCCTAAGTGTTTAGGGAAGTTTAAGTACAGTGCCTGGTTATATATTGTTAAAATACACCGAATTATATTTGAATTTTAAGTGCTTGAACTTCAGTTTACATCAAAGACAACATGAATGAAGATTTTCACACATTTTTTTTTATAACTTGGATGTTTGAATAAATGGTAATCAAAAGTATACGGAAACATTTACAGTAGACATTTATGCATATAAATAAACATAAAAAACAATTTTAAATTCGAGCTATTGAAAAACATTTGAATTATATATTGTTCAAAAATATCTATTTATACAAAATACCTCAACATTTATCTTTTTTAAAGGCTAACTGAATAAGTAATTAAAATCTGGAAATTTTTTGAAATCTCGACCTTATAAAGCTAGAAATTTTATGTTAGAAATTCCATTTGAAATTTCGAAAAAAAATGCATCGCGCAGTTAAAAATTATTTACCATAAGTTTTAGCAATTGTTTGAGTATAATAAAAATTTCAAATTTTATTATATAGCTTCTTTGGTATCTTTTAATATATTTCGAAGATTTCATACAATTCAGTTGAAAACCGCATGCTAAGAGCAAAAAACATACTAAAAAAATTGATGAATATACAATTACAATAAATTCTTACATAGAAGCAAAACTCAGAAGCTAAAGCGTAGGAATTAAAAATTTTGAGTATATCTGAAGTAGTTTTCGAAATATTAATTTTAAAGTTCAGAAAATTTGTGTACGTTATGTGTGTTATACTTAATATTAATTAAATGGTTAAAATAATGTGTTAATATTAGTCATGTAATCGTTTGATGACACATTCATATACTAATAAAAATTATAAAGGTCATTGTTGCGAATGTCAAGAATTTTATGTAATTTTAAATTCAGACATTAAGATATTGATGTAGAAAATATAAAACGACCATCTAAAATACATGAAAAATGCAGTCTGCTACAAAATGATCTTGACAAACCAAATCCGGCATTTTCACTTACTATGGCAGAGCCGGCATAGTCAGGGGCGATCTGGAAAAACAGAGAGAGAACCGCGGTTTTGATGGATGCCGCTCTAGCTTTTAACGCTCCCAGGAAAAATTATATGTATATAAATTACAAATGCAAAAATAAATCTTGTAATTTTCCATACATTTTTATAACAACGAATTGTGGAATTGGCTTCCAATACATTGTTGTGTTTGACAATATCTAAGGTAACCAACCCTACTTTAGATAGATTTGTACTACATTTTCGTAACCGTATTCCTTTTAAAATTAATTCGTGCAGCCGAAATACACATTTTGTACCCTTAAAAATTTATGTAAACTATAACGGTTAATTTTAATTTATTCAACTTGTGAAATGTTCATAATTAACCATTTCCGTCTAAACAGTTTACATGAAAAAAAAGTTTGGACTCCCTCATTCATTAGGGATTTATATAAGATTCTAACATTAAATTTTATTTTTCACCGAATAGGATCGAGTAGTAGTGTATCATGCTTCCACACCACAGGTCTGGGGTTCTATTAACGGGCTGCGCAAGGTCGACTCTGCCTTTCATCCCCGCTACATTGGGTCGATAAATGAGTACCAAGCTTGCTTCGGGTCTTAAACACTGAATGTCTCTCTTCAGACAGACCCCCAAATCGGGACATCTGTTCATGCACCTCAGCGTCCAATGGTCACGTGTATTATGATGGGCACAGTAGTTCCTGGCCCTCATGGATTGTTGTGCTTCTGAGTTTGAGTCTTAAGTTTGAGGATTACCTCACTTTGGGGATACCCCTTAGATAAACATGTATTTCCACTCATTTGCAATTAAACATTTTCCTTCAATTACCTTTATTTCAGAAGGAAGTTCTATTTTTCAAATTTATTTGCTTAATAACATGTATATTTGTGTATTATATTAAACATTTTATCAATCCAAAATTACATGTTTTTAGCTCCTCTAAAAGCTTTTAGGATTTTACGACTGATCTTACAATCCATATACGTTTTATAGTAGTGTATTTAAAAATGATACAGACATTTTTACAACTGTGTGAGCTTTTATGCCTCGTTTATAAATATAAAAAATTGCATTCAGCTACAGTTTTTAAAATGTACTGAAATAAGTGGAGGAATAGGATATTTACATATTATGAATATTTTTGACTGCAGTAAGATATATTTATATTTCAGTTTCTTTACAATTTGAATAGAAGTTGTAAGCCATTTTGCGAATAGTTTGATTTTGAGTATAAACCCATAGGCTGTTTAATATTGTAAAGTGTTTTACTTTGATACCAGCACACACTAAAATAAGGCTCATTTGCAGTTATATGATCAGCTTCAGTGATATTTAAATTTTCAAAAATAGTCTACACCTACGAAAACATTCTTTCACAACCGCACACCACATCTTATACTGTATCTTCCCTATACCAGGAAATATTTGTGTATACTGAAAAATTTAATACAGGATACATTTTCAAGTGTTAAATTTGTTTTTAAAATTTGGTATGAATACATTGTGGAACTGTCGGTTAACTTCACTGTACAAAATTGTTTTAAGTGTACTGTTTTTTGAAAGACAAAATTAATTAGGGAGAACTTTTCTCACAATAGAATTTGTAATGACTGAATTGTGTGAAAATGTAGTTATCGATGTGTGACATTTTTCCTTGTAATAAAAGAAACAGAAAGATAAGAAATTTAACTTGATTAGAAAATGGCTAGAAGTACTGTCATGCGCATTTGAAGAAGTATATCCCCCATTAAAATTAAAAATTATTGACTGAATGTGTGTTATGTCCATCACAAATGCGGATGTAGAAAAGGAATTTTTATTTAATACAAGAAGTTCGAAAAAGAGAACATTAGGAAGGAAGATTTAAATTTTTTCCGAAAAATATTCAGTTATCATAAAAATATCTTTTATATGATTTTAATTAAAATAAATTAAAAGTATTGAAATCCTTTTTTATGCTATTTTAAATTAAAAATATAACTGAATAGAGAAAGATCGGTTTTATTTCATAAATATAATCATCGTATGTAATATTTATTGTGTTATTGTTTAAAAATGAGATAGGGCCTTTGCTTTTTTTACCTCATTACTTTTTTAAAAAACAGGAAAGTGAGCGCGTTTTCTTACTCTCATATTCTAAAATGAATACAGGATGCTTTTTTCTGGTTCAAATCGCAATACCAAATATATATATATATATATATATATATATATATATATATATATATATATATATATATATATATACTTTTTAATTTTTAAAAAATGACAGAAAAATAAATTTTCTTTGAAGAAAATATAATTATTTTTCAACTTCTAACATACTATTTATTTCATTTTTTCCTCTTTTTTTTTACCTTTCATTTTTTAATTTTACTGTGACTGAACATATAGGAGAAAGAAACGCGGAATTCCACTACGCTTTTAATGAAGATTGCCCAAGGCAACTTAACAGCTAGCTGTAAACGATTGATCTCTTGGTTCTTAGTTTACAAAAGGACCGAACTGGGTCGTAAAATTGTCCCCGTTCGACCTCCCAAGTTCTAAAAAAGGGAAAGGAAAGAAGTCTGTTGCATTTTTGAAGGGAATCGTAAAATAAGAGTTAAACGCTTTCGGAATAACTTTTTAGGAGGAAGGTATCCAGTTAGAGGGTTAAATACATAAGTACAGTAAACACTCATTTTAAAATTAAATTTGTATAAGTTGAGCATAAGACTGCACAAAAAACCTCATTATTCAGGTCTAAAGACTTTTTGAATGATTTCGAAATAAACTCCTTATAACAAATGAAATTTACAATACTTTCTCTTTGTTGACTTTTGCAAAACTTAAACTGAAAGGTTTATTTAACTGATAAGCTGCATCATCAGCTTAGACACTCTTGGCAACAGCTGGTATTTTCCCATGGAATGGGATGATTTAATATTTCAGTAATTTGTGTTGTGAACAGAGCAAAATTTCTACCATTGATGTATTCTCAATTAATACAGGTCACAAGAATTTGAAATTCTGAGCTCTTTGACAGCAAGCTAGAAATTTGTTTAAAACAATATTCTGATAATAGAGTAAAAAAAGCAATGTTTGCAGCCTCACTAAAGCCCCTCACAGTTTGAGGAATATTAATTATATTCATTTACAAAATATATATGATGCAGTTGACTGTTTGATGACGTGATACAAAAACTTTAAAAAAATAAATTTAATTTTTGTATTGGTTGTATTATTTAATTGCTCTTTCCCATTTAAAAATATTCAAGAAATGATGATTTATTAAATATATTAAAAAAGAAAGAAATACGAGGGTAAAAGTCAAAAATGTCTTTTTTCGCGCTTGGACTACACCGTTAGTATCCATCGTTGAATCAGATGTTGTCCACAATACTTGTATACAATGTATCACTCGACTTCTTTCTTAGTTAATGGGGTGTAGCAGACCGTTCAAAGTGGCAGCTCCATATTCGATCTGAGCCAAGGAGGAAAGGAAGACAGTGATTAGCTTTTTGTTTGAGGTTGGTATGAAACCTGCCCTGGATAATAGCCATCTCTTTGTTTACTGTCGGGTAAACTTGGCAAGTAAAGGCACCATAACACTTAAGGGAAAATATACTACACTAAAACACTGTTCATTTTTCTGAAATTAATGTGTTTCAAAATTTAGAGAATGTTTTTTATAATGGTATAGGAACAAACCTCTAACTCTTGTTTCTGTGTGCATAAATAAATTTCAAAAAAAAATTTCTCAACTGTTCATATTTGACTAAACCTTTAGATAATATGGGAACAATTGCCGGAAATATGCAAAGGTTGCATTATAATAACGATAACAGAAATTGCCATCTCTACATTTATCTTTTCCAAATGGAAATGCATTTTTATACAATTACGTGCTTGGCAAATGACAAGCAAAAAATTTAAACATTTGTTATTGAACAAATTGTATCACAAAAAATGCCTAAATTTTTATCTATAAATTAAAATGGATTAAATGCTGAAAATCAGATAAATTATTAAATTAACACAAATTGTTACAAACTTAAAGAAAAACACTTCTAAATGAGGACTTGCAATGGTATCATAAGATACATTCATCATAATAGAAGAAGTCACCCTCTAACGCGTCACATTCCCCATGGAACATTGCATTCATTCCTGTCCATTTTCCTCACATTAGTTGGCACAGAAAGCAAGATAAATGCAGGATGCATTTTGTTTGCTGCAACTTGCTGTTGCTCAGTTATTTTTCCCTACACCGTCAGCAACTCTCTTCGTAGAAGCAACACTTTCTGCACTTGTCAGCTATCTTGAAACATTTTTACGTCTTTCGCGATTTCTGCATGCTGTCTTCAGTGTTCGAACTGGACTCGGTTCTTCCTAAAATGTTGCTGCTGACTGAATGAATTTAGTATTGACAATAGATGAACCGTATGCTGCTGTAATTTGGCCTAAGTAAATATAAGGAAGAAGTTTGAGGAAGGAAGATGAACTCAGAGGATATGAAGGACAAGAGAATGGTCCACGAATAGGGTCGGAAAGCATTGCTTTATCAAATTTCGGTACTGTCCATATTGCTCTTAATTTTAAACCCGTACTTGCTTTAGTGACATTATTCAAGAATTGGCATTACTACTGTAGAAGGGAAAGAGAACGAAACTGCCCGCTTCCGTCAACGGATACCACGCTCACATAAGATTGCAGGCATTTATGGGTTTCCTGTAAATTTATTATATAGTTTGTCTCTGTTAAATCTTAATAAAGATAACTAAAATTTAGGAACAACCCCATTTTGAAATATCAGGTAGTTGTACATATATTAGAAATGGTCTGTTTGCACTTCTGTTTGAACCGCCCAAGAACGCAAACAAATCACACAGTCGTCATAACTCTTGAGCCTTGCCAGTGCTGTGTTACGATTGCATCAACGCAAAATCATCATTAAGAGTAATATGAATAATTGCTTATTTTTATGTGCCCATATTACCTTAGTCCCCATATTTTTGCCTAGTTTACACAACTTGTTCATCACTATACCCTTAACGACTTGCACATTGTTCTCAGTGGTTGACGTCGGTGAACTACACAATCTTTCACCGTCGCATAAAACTCTTCCTGTTTGAAGTGCTCTATCCATTCGTATATCTTGTTTCGTGATGAAAATATGTCACCATAATATGCTTGCATGAGATGAATAATTTCCGTAGGTTTTACATCTTCCAGAAACAAAAAGCGATGTACTACCTACCTTTTTACCCGGTGCTAATCGAGAATGGAGCTGCCGTGTTAAACAGTCTGCTACACTCCAACGACTACGGCGGAAGACACGTTGTACAGAGAAATGTTGTCGACTGCCCCTCATTCAGTGCTAGATATTAGCGCTGTTGCCAAACCTTGGACGGAGAAATCACAAAAGTCTCTTTACTTTTTGACTTTGTCTCGTATAATGAAATGGGAAGAAAAAAAGTAAAGCATGTGTGTGAGGCAAGATCTTTTCACGTATCTCTATGAGTATGCATACCACAAGCTAACAAACGCTACCCTCAACCTCTTATTTTGTGATAACAAAATTTTCTCTTTCGAATTACATTTCAGAAAGTTTTATTAAGAGAATATCATTTTTTGGCGTACTCTTAATTATCCGGGACTCAGAAATTGTGATCATCTTTAGGAAGGAGTTGAACAAAATGAGGAGGTATCTTGTATTTCATCTTATACCAAGAAATATTTTAAATCGCAGATCTTGTGCGTAAAAATAGAGACGATAAAGACGCGTAAAAAATTTTTTTCTTACAAAAGAAATGTACATCACTTTTTTTTATATACTATAGATACTATCATAGGAAACCGCATGAAAGGAACCACTTGTACATTGAAAAAGGAATGAGATAAAAGTAGGAAAATAATGTGTAAGGTTAGTGTGTAAGAAAGCAAGAAATGTAAGAACAATTAACAGTTCTTTTTAAGGTATCCGACTGCGTTCGGAACCGTGATTTTTCGAAAGTGTATATATACGCTTTATATCCATTAGTGGATATATATACGCTTTATATCAATTATATGGGCCGTGGGTAGCCTAGTGGTTAGAGCATCGGACTCCAGACCGGAAGGCCTGGGTTCGATGCTCGATGTCACCAAATACCCTCCGAGTGCACACGGAATACGTTCTCATTAAATCAGTGGGTCCGCAGTCTTGTGGACTTATTCACGAGCGCAGGAACTGGAGAATATTTCCCTTCCCTTCAGTTCACTTGCAGAAAATGTGGAGATAGAGGTCGTGTCGCCATCTATCGTCCCTTCGGGAGATTCACCGAGCTTAAATCGCACTGTCACCTGTATGGTGCTCAAGGCCAATGACAGGCGTACCTCTTACCCAAGCCATGATGAATTTCGTGGGCCTCGTTCTGACTACGTCAGACAGGTGGCATTAGCCACAACAACAATATCCATTATATTAATATTATCCATTTATATTTAAATGGATAATATTTATGATATTTAGTATCACTTAGATTAGAATACATGTATAAAATTGCTTTAAGGGCATTTTGACAAAAAAGAATTATTTAAATACAATATTTCGGTAAAAAATTAACTTAGAATAACCTTTTTTCAAAATGTTTTCCTTTTGTCAAAAATTCTTCTGTTATAAGAATATTTTGCCTGTATGTAACTCGGACCACTGTACAGAGACTCAAATAGAATTTTTGAAATATATAATTTAGAAGTCGGTTTATATCCATGTTTTTCGACAACAGAGGGGAGAAATTTTAAGAAAAAAAACGCCGATAATTATTTCAATTGGCTGTAACTCTGAAAATAATGTGATTTTTTCAAAAGTCGTAGTTGAACCTTTGTACAAAGGTCTGAGCTATATACAGGCAAAATGTTATTATAATAGAAGCATTTTTCACAAAAATAGAACATTTTGAAAAAAGGTTATTCTAAGTTAATTTTTTGCCGAAATATCGTATTAAAAATTTTTTTTTGTCAAAATGTCATTAAAACAATTTTATACATGCAGTCTAATCTAAGTGACACTAAATATCAAGAAAATTATCCATTTATGCGAATTTTTAAAATCACGGTTTCGAACGTAGTCGCATACCTTAAATAAAAAATATACAAAAAGTTATGAATATTCCAATACATAAAGTTTGAGGTAATGTGCATTCACATTTATATTCAGGGTGTCTGGAAAGTATGACGTGCTTATTCGTGTCCTTTCACTAATCATATTAGAAAATACTTCTTTAACTGTTGTTTAAGACCGCTTTCCATGGAAAGAACTTAGTTTGAGGCTAATTTGAGTAATATTTAAACCCTAGCACAGTGAGTGTTAGAGTTAATCATTACACTGTTATTAAAGTAAGAATAGCGAAGTGCCTTTCGGATACCTCGGTGAAAGAGAAAAGAAGTTTTTATTGCTGGAATATAATGAACCAGTAGAGATTTGACGAGTGCTTTTCTATCGGATTACACTCAGAAAAATGTTTAGTTATTTGTCTTACGTGTCTGAGATAGTTAAATAATTTGATTGCTCTCTCGGTATATAATCTTGATTGATAGTAAATTGATTAAGGTATATGTACACCTTCGAAGAAAAGTTTTTAAAATACTTCAATATTTGTCATTAAAATATTTTTTACAGATGAAATATAACTTAAAATTATGAAAAATAGATTTAATATTTTACTTGTAGTACAAAAATATTAGGGAGAAAAACGTAGTGAAAATAGAAATTAAGAGGAGTAGGAAACCTCTATACCGACAATGTTAAATTGGCTGTTTTCGATGCATCTTTTCTCAAAATCTGTTATATGTACATGTTTGAAATTTTTCATACATTTAAAATATACCTTCCTCACTCTACTGAAATGAGCTTTTAGCTAATTTAGAATTTTTGCATAATTTATAAAATATTTTATCAAACATAGTGAAATTTGACACATTTTTCACATAAAAAAATATGTAAAAAATAAATTTTTGAGTTTTTTTTACAAAAAGCTCATTTCAGTATATATTAGCCACCATTATAAAACTATCATAAAAAATGTACATACCTGTTATAAGTAGTTTCTCAGAAAATTAACATCGAGCATATCAAAATTTAAATTTTGTGATAAATTGATTTTAATGTATACAGTGAGACTCTTAAAATCGTCTAGGAAATAAAAAAATAAATAAAAGGCTCAATTTACATTAAAAGATATATGTTTTCGTTTATATCAGACGTTCAACTTTTAAGTAAAAACGAAGTACTTTGTTTACATTTTTCGCCATTCAAATGGGCGTGGCCCAGTTTCAAAGATTCATTAAAAATAGCTTTTAAGGGCTTCTAATTACCCTAGAGGTTAAAGTAAGGTATTTTTAAAATGGTTAAAATCTATACAATTTGAAAATGTAAAAAAGTCAAAAAGTCAAAAAAATGAGATTTTAGCTTTCCAACACCCCTTAAATTTATTATTAGAATAACGGACGTAACTGAAATGTAAACAAAAATATCACTTTGTAATGGAGAGACCCGGATTCAATTATAATTTATTGACTAAATCGTTAGTTAACAATTTTATATACTAAGCAATTAATCGTCGAGCCATCCTCGACTAACTTTCAACCCCTTTCCGCTGATCTCTAATTATTAACTTCTATCTTCGAACCTCTCTTTCTTCGTACCTAAAAGTTAATGCTTAAGTATAAGCCTTCATTTACATAAGCCGTTACTTCTTCTTAGGACAGCGTTTCTAAAACTGTGGCGCCCCCTTTAGGGGCGTGATGACTCTACGAGGGGTGCACGAGCATATTGAAAAGTCGAAAAAAAAGTCATTTAAAAAATTATTAATTTACTGAAAGTAAACAAACGAAATACTTTCTGATAAAATAAAATATGGAATACACATTTACATTGATATAATATACTTATACATATATCAGTACTGTATAGTGTATATTTGATTATTAATTAACCAAATAGTAAGTTAAGAACAAGTTTAATAATTATCAATGACCCCATGGGCTTGTATTAACACTTATCTTGATAATTTTTACGGTTTATAACTAATTTCTTAACTGCGATTAAAAGTTACGTGATTGGTTTCCCAATGCCACCGTTTGCCACGTAGACGAGCGTATTTGATGTTTTTTTGAGAGAGAGGGGGGAGGAGAAAAGAAATAAATAAGCAAATCCTCTGAAATAAGTAAATCCTTCACAAACACTGTTAACGTCCTTTTATTGCAGTCCAAAGCCTTCGGAATAATTCTATGGATGACACTACAAAGAAAAGGTCGTACTTCGAAAAGACGTTGATATACGTTCAGAAAATTAATGCTTTGGCAGAGCGAGACGTTTATATACGTCGGTGGCACATAAGAGGTTATTGTAGCTTTAGTGTCAAAGTATAGTATTATTGAATTCAATACATTGTTATTGTATGGAGGGGGCGCGATGAAAATGTTGATTGAATATTGGGTCGCGAATATTGAAAGTTTGAGAAAGACTGGCTTTGGGAGAAAGTTTTCAATAAGACATTTAAAAGAAACAGATTTCGCCAAGAGGATCAAGGATAGATCCGTTACGACTTTTCTGTAAATTTGATGTTGATCGGCATAGAATTTTTTAGGGCTTTTATTACTTTTCTGATGATGATCAAATCATTACAATTCTTATCTCGGTATACAAGAACATTAAAAAATCATTACAAAACTATTACAAGACATGATATATACCTTAATCACTAAAAACATAGCAACTTTATAATCATGAAAGAGTAGTAGGGGTTTTTATAAATCTATAAAATGAATGTACTTATAAAAATTAAATTAATTTGGTTCACATCTTTTTCTGATATTTATGTTGTCAGGCGCCAATACGTTAAATAAATTTATTCTGAGATATCCCAGAAATAAATTTTTAACTGCAATTTTTAAACTGCATTATGATTTACTGCATTTTTTTTTCATGCAATATTTCTTTTTGAATCACTACGTTGAAAATTAAGGGATATTCATAAATGAAATACTCACAACTTTGGAAAATTTAATTCTTTAGAGCTGATTAATTAAGTTGGTACTCTAAGGTATCGTAAGTCCACAAAGGTCTAAAATATTCTCATAATACAAAAAGACCGAATGACTGTTTTAACGCAGTTTTAACTTTTAACCGCTTCCCTTAAAAAATGTTTTGGAAAAAATTGTAAAAAATCATCAAGTTTTTTAAATTTTATTATTAAATACAAGGAATTGAAACAAAACAAAATATGTTGGTCTTAAGTTATATTTTTAATTTTTTACAGCTGTAAGAGCATTTAGATTAATATTAGTTTACTATCCCGAGTTAACTCGGGCAAATAAAAAAAAACTTAAATATTAGTCTTTGTATGATAGTTTTGGAAACAAGGGACAACATAACGTGATACCTGGATTTACGCACTGGTATCTGGTCTTTTTTCTTACTGGCTTACCTCTGGAATCTTTTTTACAGGAGCACAGAGTACACTGCGTCGTTGGGGATTTGATTTTTTTTCAGTAGCAGGAATAACATCTGGAAAATGCCATGAGGTTAACCTGAATGGTGAAGGACTAATACTGGGTCTTCCTGATGTGGCAGAAAGCTCGTCACGAAGGTTTTTCTGAAATTATTTTTTCAATCAGTTCCATTCTAAATTGTTTAGGTAATCGGTGACCTGATATACAGTACGAAATGTAAAGGCTACATACAGAAGCATCACTTCAACTATTTTCAATATCCACCTCTTCATAATCACTATCTGAAAAATCATCGCTTTCGCTATCTTGCACCATAGCCGTTATTTTACTTTTTTTTCACACACAACACAACTACTTATACATTACTAATCCACAAGCTGACGTGTACTAAACAATAGGGAAAGCACGTGACCTGTCCCGACAAAAGATTCGCGAAACGAACAAAACTTCGCAAATTGCCAATCAAAGCTGAATATTTCCTTTAATTTCCTCCAGGGCGAGTAACACCGTGATAAAACAGATCGTACTGACAAATTCTGCATCCCCGTGTTTTTTCAGGATAATAATTAACTGCAATATATATATATATATATATATATATATATATATACGAACCCGAGATAACTCGCGATAATCAGGCAAGCGATTAAAAATGCTAAATAACCAGATAACGCAAATATTTTACAGCACAATATATTTATTTTTAAAGATAATTAAATTTCAAAATTGATATTTATATATATATATACCTTTTTTACACATAAAAACAGCTCTTGCACATAAACTTAATTTGATGATATATTCAAGGAAATAATTTTCCTTTTCATTAATACGCACAATTTCATTACACGTTGTACATTTTGAGTGAGGTTTCGATTGAATGTTTTTTAAAGCACTGCATCCTGGTGAAGAAAATGCTGTATTTTCTTACCGTGAAATACTGCAGCTTGAGTCTTGTTCAGTTTCTTGATCGTCATCTTAAGAATCCAACCAAAATTCCAGCAAATTATTAGATGGGCCTTTTGTTGGTCATCATCGGTAATCATCTGATTTCAGATGGTAGGTTCTATAATAAATCCAAAGCCTCTTGAAGACTAAGCTCCATTTTTTTCAGATATTCTAAAAGGAATAATAATAGCACTTTGAAAATCTCCTATTATTGATAAATCTCAGTTACACTTAAATAAATTAAAATGTTATTTTTATAAATAAACATAGATATTTCGTCTAATTGTGTGGGGAAAAAACAAGCTCACGTTTTCAAAGTTCAAAATAGTTTGAGTATCTTAGAATAAAACAATAAAAAAACAAAATAAATAAGTTTAGCTAAAAATAAATAGCAACAAATGCGTAAGTCTTTTGCTCTAAAGTGACGACTCTACAGCACAGCGATAAGCCGCACGGACGAAAAAAAACTTCTTAAAAAAGTTCTTGCTCTAACACTAAGTGTGCTGTCGGTACTTTTAAGTACCATACAGTTATTTAAATGTAAAATAAAAGAACCCCACTGTTCACTTAAAATAAATAGTCAAATCCTTTTATAAGGTCTTCATTAACATGCAAAAAATATAAGACAATAACCTTTTGACATTAAATACTTTTTCGGAACAGGAATGACAATTCTCGCAATCAGATCAAAATGTCATCGGAAAACGCAATTTCAGCTATAAAACTATTCGCCTTTCCCGCTAAAATACTCATCATAAAACTCGTGGTGCAAAATATCTCAGAAGAGTGGACTTAAAAGAATATTCCTGCCAAATATCGTCAGAGTATTCTCACACACAAAAAAAGATCTTTCTATGTAATTTTAAAGTGAGTTGTACTTATAAGTACCATCGATAGATGAAGGGTAAACCACAATTAGATATACTTAAAATGCACCTGATTTATTAATAACACCCTTTTTAATCTCTAAAACATTAATTTTTTCCCCTTGTAGCTCTTAAAATTTTTCTGCGCTGCTTTCATTCTGCATCGATAATTCTATTAATGCAGTGTTTCTCAAACTGTGGGACGCGCCCCCTGGGGCGGCGCGATAACCTTACAAGGGGGCGCGAGCATATCGAAAATAGAAGATTTAAAAATAATTAATATTTACCGGAATGAATTAAAACAAAATACTTTCGGACATAATAAAAAATGCACTTTTACTCAGATATAATTTAGAGGCACGCGATATTAAGTCATCAAAAATAAAACATCTTCAATATCTAATAAGCTATCTTTGATCCTATAACCAAATAAAAAAAACTTTTATTTGATTTGCTGTAATCCCATGATGAGAGATTTTTTTACTACGCTTTCTTTTTAAGCCTAACATACAACTCTTTCAGAGAAAAAACAGATCCCAGACCCAGAATCGAAGAAATTTCGGAACATAAAAAATTCATCACTGTCATTATTTTTGAAATACTGCACATTATAGCTGTAATTTGTATGACCTTCTAAGTTATTGGTACAGTTAGTTATGACCCCTCTCTTACGTGTTTGTTTCTCATTTAGGGAAGTTGTAAGTAATGTATTTCTCTGTTGCGCTTTTTTCCATGCAAAAAAACGTTTTACACAATTTTTTTTAGCAGTAACATACATAATATCATAATGAATACAATTTTTATCCGTAAGTAGTCGCACGGGACACACAGGTTACTAAATCGTTAATTCTGGCAAAACTGTTTATTTGTTACTAAAGACAAATTGAAAAGTTCTTGAAAGTAGGTAAGTAAACTTCCTCTTAGTTAAATTATTCACTGGAATCACGATTTTTATCGTGTACAATAAAATAATTATATAAAAAAAAGGATTGGGGTGACTCAATAACCCCGCTCGACCGTATCGAGTGCACGCCTGCTTCCGGGTTAAAACATGTTGAAGTCTTTTCGCTATAAATATTAAAAATAATACAATTATTCTTCATCGGAAATTTATATTATTGTTCATTGTTTAACATGAATTATAAATGCTACTTCTGTGAGGCTTAAAATTACAATTCGCTTAAAACTAATTATAATTTGAGCAACCATTTTAAAAAGATCATTTTACATTTTGCAAACATTGTCGAGCACTTGGCTTTGCTCTCCTTACAATTCAGCGATTATATCAATAATGTTTTATTTTCTTACAAATGAACTCGGGCAAAGAGCGGGCACTTCAGCCGGTATACTTTTAATGTATCAGTGCTGCACAGAGTATTTTATAACTAATTAATTAATACTAAATTAAGAACAAGTTTAATAAGTATTAACTACTTCCATGGGCTTGTCTTGCAAAGCAAAGTTTTTGTAAGGAATGCTTATGAATAGAAATTGACCCTCTAAATTCTTTTTCTATATTTAGCGCAGATATCTGTATTTTGTCTTCTAAGCAGCCACCAGATTTTGCAATATGTTCAATTTAAAAATTAGAGAAAGGAAAAATAACATATAATAATTATCCTATTACTTACTTAATTAATTTCTTTTTTTTTTTTTTTAAAAGAAGAATACAAAATTTAATACTTATGTTATTAATTTGTATGGTTTATAATTAAGATCGCCTATTGTAGCTTTAGCATCAAAGTGCATTATTATTGCATTCAGTACATTATTAATGTATAAGGGGGGCGCGATAAAAATTGTGATCGAAAAGGGGGGCGCCAGTATTGAAAGTTTGAGAAGCACTGTATTAATGTCAAGATGTTTATATATCTTTAAAGTAAAACAACCAGGATTTATGTTATGTTTTTTTAAATGTCAATACAACCCTTGTACCCATCCTTAAATTGTATGGCAACATCAAATGCACCAGATTTAAAAGTTTTGAGGCACACGAAAACTTCTTTCGGTACTCTTTGCCAAATAATGCCATTCAAAACACTCATTTCAGTTTTGTATTTTACCATGCAGCCATTTAATATGCAATTATTTGGTACACAGTTCTAAATATGTTGGCTTAATCATCTTCAGTACTTGATTGGATAAACCTATATAAAGGGTGTTTTTTTAGAGGTATAGAACTTTAAATTGCAATAAAACAACGATGTATTACTCGACTGACATGAATTTTTTTTATTCGAAAGATAATCTTGTGGCATTACATTTTAAGTATGATTTCTGGCATAGGACTACCTCGGATGTAATCCAATCTGGACGTCCAATTTTCGATGACTTTTTCCAACATTTGTGGCCGTATATCGGCAATAACACGGCGAATGTTGTCTTCCAAATGGTCAAGCGTTTGTGGCTTATCCGCATAGACCAATGACTTTACATAGCCCCACAGAAAATAGTCTAGCGGTGTTAAATCACAAGATCTTGGAGGCCAATTCACAGTCCAAAACGTGAAATTAGGCGGTCACCCAACGTGTCTTTCAATAAATTGATTGTGCCACGAGATGCGTGACATGTTGCGCCGTCTTGTTGGAACCACAGCTCCTGGACATCATGATTGTTCAATTCAGGAATGAAAAAGTTAGTAATCATGGCTCTATACCGATCACCATTGACTGTAACGTTGTGGCCTTCATCGTTTTTGAAGAAGGATTCCACCAGCCCATAAAGCGCACCAAACAGTCAGTTTTTCTGGATGTAACGGTGTTTCGACATACACTTGTGGATTAGCTTCACTCCAAATGCGGCAGTTTTGTTTGTTGACGTAGCCGTTCAACGAGAAGTGCGCTTCATCGATGAACAAAATTCGCTCATGAAAATCGGGAACAACGGCAATCCCGTTTTGGGCCCATTCGACGAATCTACGCCTTGCTTGATAATCGTTTTGATGAATTTCCAAACCAAACTGAAAATAAATCACTTGACCGCTGTTAAATCGGTCGCCATCTTGGAAAGTAATGCCAACTTAAACTTCTATAGCTGGAAAAAACACTCTTTACAAGACAGATTTTTATTTTTCGATTTTAGTTTGCGCAATCTGGCACTACTCTCTTGTGAACATGATCGATGCATTCCTATTTTGTGACGCTATCCTTCCCATAAGAATTTCTGACACTGTGATAAAAAGCCCTTAGAATCCCCTTCACCATAATAGTGTGCCTATTTAAGTCCTAGTTTGACCAGAAATCCAATGAGACAATGAGTAACGGATGATCAATTTAAAAGGAACACCGTAATTTTCAAGAAAATGGCAAAAATGTAATATTTTGAACATTACTTGATCATTGCATTATTATATCGTATAAACATTATTATATTATCTATGTCTGTATACATGAAGAATAATGAAATCAACAATAATAACAATTCAACTTGTTTTAAATTTTCATTCCAATAAATGTATTTTTTGTTTCCAAATCTGATATAAATGTACATATTTTTATGTGCGGCCCACGAGATGATAATATTTTTCCGAAGTGGCCCGCAAGGTCATTTGGGTTGGACACCCCTGATCTAGAGCAAGGGTTGAAAGCATTGTTTGATTCTGTTTTCTTAACCTACTTCTGAAGAGTGAAAGAATATTGGCGTCCCACTGTTCAGCTACACGAGGGCTTTTGGTGACGGATCTAGTAATTTGGAGCTATAGTGAAATGACGAGACCTGTGAACCGGCACCCTCCCTCCCTCTCCTAACTGCGACACCAGCAGGATTACATTTGAGCTCTCGACAGATTTAACGTGCATCACTCCCTTACACGGTAGGTCTTCAGTGGTACCGGGCTCGAACTCATGACACGCCAGCCACTATCCCATATTTTAACCACTTGGCTACCGCTACCACCTACTACTTCTGAAACATTTGCATTAAAGCAAAATATGCGTTTTCGTTTGTTGATCAACAGCAGGGGTGGGCTGACTTTTCATTGCAAGTTTTTCAATGTGTTACGGTCCACCCCAATGGCGAAGGTTATGGTGACCAAAAGAAGGTCTACAATTTTTATTATAACTGAATAATAAAATCGAAAAATGTGTACTTGCCTACATAAGTACAATAAAAAGAGCTTACTGTTTTAAAACGACATTTAAAGTAAAACGTAATATTTTAACCATATTAATAATAGCCACAAATATATTAATAACAAATGATGCATTTATTATCAAAATACATTGAAAAATAAATTATGTTTATCTAAATCAGTTTTCAAAATTATAATTGGAAGACTTATTCTGCAAACACAGTCGGCCAGTCTTAAATATCTCGGTATATAATTACTAACTGCTAATCTTTTGGTGGTCACCCCCAAACGTCTTGATGGTCCACTGGTTGATCAGGATCGACCCCTGATTTAGTTTTTGCGGAAATATTACACAGAGAAAAAATGACAAATAATGAAAAAGTAACCTCAAATATGGAATTTTTTTTCATTGAAGATCTAAGATTACAGACAGAGAGAAAGAATCATTTGAAAGGTCCATCACAGTCTTCAATCCTTAACTCCTGTTCTGTTTTCCTTTTTCCTTTTTTCCCCTTGATTAATCAGATATATTTGGCATCTTTTGCTAAAATTATTTGACGATTTGTATGCAAGCATTTTAAATTTTAATAGTTACGTACTTTGTAATATGGATTCAATGTAAACAAAGCTTATTAAAAGAAATATTCTCTTTCAAGAAATAGACAATGGGTAGATAAGAAAAAGTTGTAAGTATTAAACTTTGAAAGTATATAACTTCAAGAAAACTTATTCTGTCCAATGAGAATGCTGAATAATAATACTTTTTGTGTAACAAGAAAATCTTTCATCAGCATTCTTTCCAGCAGTTATTCAGTTCACTAAATAAAGCAACGCAGAGTGAAAAAAGTGCGTCCTTTCCATAAAACCCCATTGATTAAACCAAATTGAATCATACTAATCCTTAATAAAGAATGACATTTCTCAACAATTCAAAACGTTAGCAACAATAAAAAATAGCAATTGAAATCGTAAATCAAAAGGAACGTCTCGTATCGATCAAAGTAGTTTCTGAGGGAAGAATTCTCCAGAGAGCACTCATCAGGCCGCACTCTTTGATCCTATCTTGACACGAGAATGGATTCGGACCTGCCTTCGCAGGATATTAAATATCCTCATTACAATCTGTTGCGAAGGAACATACTGTTTGCTCCGTCGGGAGGATCATTACCATCCCGCCCCTCTCAGAAACTGAAATAAATGTTCGGCCATTAAGAGTAACAGACGACATTAAACTTTGCTTCAGAACAAAATCCTGCCGAATCAACACGACCGCAATGAATCGCAGAAATCCGATAAGAAAATACTTGGATTTTAATTCAAAACGCTATCGAACCACCTCTCTTTCTGGCACGTGCTAAGGGAGAGGGGGGAATCTTAAGAATATCCAGGATCGCGGAAACAGAAAACTATGAGGGATATTTCCTCCGAATGAATGTCCCTGTCGACCCTCTATCCTCCAGTGACAGGTTTGAGGCCTCATTATCCGGGGATCGATCACCCCCTTATCTGGGACTGCGCATTCGGGGAGTCATTTATTGTGTGCCATAATTACTCCCCTTTTCCAATTCTTCCGTCTTAAACCATTGCATGTGTAATCGCCGATAAAAACCATTAAAATGCTGCGCAACGAATGTCAAGTGCCGAAGTTTGCAGCCCCACCCCTTTCCCTGGGGACTTAATGTGAACCCCGACGTCAGAGGAGAACGATAAATCAGGTAGCTTCGGGTCGATTCCGACAGTCGAAATTTTCCGGAAAATGACGGTGGCAGTTTATAGACTTTTAAAGATGATTACCTCTTCAATCCTTCTGTTTACTTGTTATATTGTGAGCCTGAATGTTTATTTTTCCCTACAACACAAATGTCCTCTACCGACAGTCCATACCTCTCAGAATTCCGAACTACGGGCATAGGGCAAGGTCGACAACTCCTTTCTTCATATTTGCGCCGCTACAAATGTGTTTTGTCCTCTTACAAGTGGCATAATTTTTGACGAATGAAGGAACTGATTATACGAAGGAAATTAGTAATTAATAAATTTATTTGCTTTCACCCTGTTTAAGGAATTTATTGATGCATAGGTTATGATGCGACGTTTTTTTAATTTATTTAATTTCCATAATTTAACATCGCATCATGGCCAAAAATTAAAATAAACAAGAATCCTGTAATAACAAATTACCCTTACACTAAATTAAAGTCCGGTCGTATAGCGGTAAACAATTGTATTTATTATCAAACATACTGAAAACAATATTAAAAGAACGATAACGATACTTATCTGAGTGAAGAGGGGAGTTTGGATGGGGGGTTGACCCCGGGCAGGGTTTCTCTTTCCAGACGGGTTGGTACTTCTGGAAATATATAAAATAAGGGAAAAAAGTCACAAGAAATGGCGTGTCAGTGCTTTTAAAGCTGACCGCACCACTTCGAAAAGAATCCGTTACGGATTCATTACCGTCAAATCTACCACCCTTATTGGACTCAAGAGTCCGCGTAAGAATACAACCTTGCCTGCCATAAAGTGCGTTGAACCTGGACGCACCCACACTCTTCTCTAATCCCTATTTCCTGTAAACAGGGCAAATGCAAAATTAAAATTGTATCTCAGGGACTGGCGGCCTCCCATCAGTTATTTTGCCTTGAGATTACAGTAAAGTAAAGGGGATATTTTAACTTAAAAGAACGGTGTAACATGAAAGCGTGTGTTTACCCTTAGTTTGCTTAAACTGGATGGTGAATATTTCCGAAGAGAGCGAAATGAAATTTAAGTTATCCGAACGCAAGTGCTATTCTTGCACATTTTCCGCGCAGTGTTCTAACAGGAACTAAGAGCTTCTCTCCGTCTACGTAATTGTATTACATCAGAATGACACGAAAGATGCGTTTCAATTAATAAGTCTATTCAATCAAGCCTCAAAATTGAGGTCTGTTCCCAGGAGAGCAGCCATAACCCTTTGATGAGCGGAAAACAATACTGATTACATTAAATGTTTATTAGCAATTAATTGCACCTTTGACAGCCCTTTAATGAATTGCGCTCGATCGGTTTTGCAACTTTTGTCTCAAAAGAGATGAATTCTGCGCGCATGCTCCTCCTGTGTGGAAAAGGCTCAACCACTCACATTTAATTTGTGTTCGGAATAATCTTCTCAAAGTCCCAATGGGAGTGCGCGCAACTGTCTCAATTGATAAAATACTTCTGCACTTATTCGTCATCTTGATCCTGCGAGTTATATGCATCCCTTTTCCGTTGAAGAAGAAATGTCACAAACATCTATATATTTTGGTTTTATTTTTTTAAATTTCTACTATATTAGTTTATACTCTCCTTATATATATATATATATATATATATATATATATATATTTCGGTAATAAAATTATTTTTATTCATCCGCTCTGGTTCAAATACATTTTATAAAACTTGTAGTGGATAACACTTGTTGTTCATTCAGTTTTTTTCAAATATTACTTACTTAAATAATTAAAAGCAACAAAAAAAATAATAGTCCAACACAGTGGCTCACACAGGAATTTTTCAAGGGGGTCCGGGGTCGAAAGTTCACTATTCTTGTATCATGCTCCTTTTGATTTTGTCGATTTTCGGGAACAAAACACAGTAAAAAACTAATTATTGAATAAATAATTAGCATTAATTAATAAAATTAACCATTAATAAAAAATACTTAATTAAATTTTACGTACTATGTACTTAGAATTATAATCAATCGGAAAAAAAATCAAGGGCTTCGGAGGGGGGTCCGTACCCCCAGGACCGTTGAGTGCGCCACTGGTCCGACATCATATACAAAAAGGAAAATCTCTCGTTGTGTCCCTGTAGAGCAATGACTAGCGCATTGGTCTTCTAATCCAAAGGTCCTGGTTTTGAATCCTACTTGAGATGGCCTAACTTCTCTGAATGTGATTTATGGATGAATAAATAGAGACAAACAAAAAAATTAGTAGCTCAACGACACATTTTTAAGGGAAAATTGCTTTGTATTTTACCACTTGATATTGTGATTCTGTCACCTGTATAAAAGTATTTATATTAATTGTAATTATATACTTGATAAAAAGTAACAAAAATATAATTTTTCTTTGTTGATCTAAGGAAGAATTGACTTAATTTTTTTCCATATTGCCTGTTTTCTTATAAAGGTATAAAAGTAGAAATTATTGAGGTATTCTACTTCTCTAAAATCGTGAACTTTTTCAAAACAAGGGTAATTTTTTTATGATTTTATTTTATAGACCGTCTTCTTCCTTCCTTCCTCAGTGGCTGGACAGACCAAGGTGGGCCTTGGCCTTCTCAAGAATCCTTTTCCAGGCCCGCCATCTTCATGCTAGTGTTCTCCAATTCTGAATTCTCAAAACCAGAAGATCTTTTTCTAGACCATCAATCCATTTTAAATTTGGCCTGCCTTATCTGCCTTGTCAAGTGGTTTTTTAGTGGTGCGGTCTTTGTCCGTTTTGACAACGGGACCTGCCTTTTAATTCGTTAAATTTTGATGAAGTTAACGATGTCAGAATCTTTATGTGAGTGATAAAGCTCGAAATTTGATCTTTGTCACGTTCCATTTTACTGAATTTCTCCAAAAACCAATCTTAAAAGCTTCCTTTCGGAGACACTTATCATGTTCTCATCTGCTAGAGTAATGTACCAAGTTTCACATGCATAAGTTAATGCTGATCTTAAAAAGCTTATATAAAAACACCTTTGTGTGTGTGTTTTTCTTTTGATTAAATTCGATTTCATGTTTTTCGTATTTCATTAAGACATCTATTAGCCATAATACTTCTCCTTTGGATTTCAGTAATACAATCATTTCGTTAATTTCCAAACCTAAATAAGTAAAATTCTCAACAGCTCCCAAATTATACTCTTCAATTATACTACTTTTGATTATAACATATTTGACCTTCAAACTTATTGGTATGTTTCACTCCGTCTCTTTTTCTTTTAGGAAAGTTGTTAATAATAATTTTTGGTTGCTTTTTTTCCCATGTGAATGAGTTTTATGATATATGGATAAGCATACTGAGCACTTTGAAGGATTATTTGGCCAAGATGTATTTTTATGAGTATTCTGGAACATATAATGCATAATGAAAAACGTTTTACACAATTATTTTTAGAACATGCTACACTTTCCCCATGAACAATTTTGTGGTTTTGATTGCGTACTTATTACGGTTTTGATTGTACGACTTATTACGGTTTATAAATGTAAATGAGCAGAATATATATATATATATATATATATATATATATATATATATATATATATATATATTTAAATATATAAAAACAATCACAATTATCAATTGAAAAATTGAAATATATGAATCTTATAATACTAAAACACTTCAAAATATCAATGGCGAATATAAAAGATGATATTTCATCGTTTTCAAACAAAATTAAAAAATAAAATAAAATAAAAATTTATAAAATATCCAAGTGCAATCTCGGACTTAGGACAGATAAGTGGGGTTAAACTAGTTTGATGGCGCCAACCTTCCCCCTATTGCAACTTGGTAAGTTAATTGGAAAATATCCAAATTTCAAAAAAATTTTAAAAATTAAAAATTAAAAAGTTAAAATTAAACCATTATACTTGAAAAATAAAACTATTCGCCATCGCATTCTGAATGATATTACAATATTAAAATGTTAAAATTTAAAAACAACTTAGTGCATAATATAAGTGAACCATCAAACCCCCAAGATGATGCCCCCATCTTTAAAATAGTTGTATGGGTAGAAAAAATAAATATTTGTGTGAGATCCGAAAGTACAAATTAAAAAATATTTGAGATCCGAAAATTCAAATTAAAAATATCTAAAATCAAAAAGTTCAAACTAAAAATCCGAAATTTCAAACTAAAAATCCGAAAGTTCAAGCTAAAAATCCGAAAGTTCAAGCTAAAAATCCGAAAGTTCAAGCTAAAAATCTGAAAGTTCCAGCTAAAAATCTGAAAGTTCAAGCTAAAAATCTGACAGTTCAAGCTAAAAAAATCTGAAAGTTCAAGCTAAAAAATCTGAAAGTTCAAGCTAAGAAATCTGAAATTTCAAGCTAAAAAACTGAAAGTTCAAGCCAAAAATCCGAAAGTTCAAGCCAAAAAAAAATCCGAAAGCTCAATGTAAAAATTCGAAAGTTCAAACTAAAAAAAATTCGAAAGATCAAACTAAAAATTCGAAAGTTCAAACTAAAAAATTCGAAAGTTCAAACTAAAAATTCGAAAGTTCAAACTAAAAATCCGAAAGTTCAAACTAAAAAATCCGAAAGTTCAAACTAAAAATTTCTAAAAACCGAATGTTCAAATTAAAAACACAGTATATTCACAAATGAATAGAGCAAATCATTAAAAAATCACCAAAGAGTATCCCATCAAGAATACGATCCATATTTTATAGTACGACTATTCATATTTAATATATCAATTACCACTTCATATTTTACTCATAACTTCTAACCAATGCCATGTCAATCCAAACGACTCTTGATCCAACACTAGAGTTTGACCACTTGGCATTACATGTGATGGGAGGGGCGGATTCATTCAGGAATATTCAACAGAACTTCAAAATTGCGAACTCAGTTTGGTTCAATTCGTTCTCTTTCCCCAGCACTGAGGGGAATTCCTCAGCAAAAGGTGCATAACATTCCCACGCCCGGGAGATCATTGCACTCATAAATATTGGGGTGTGTCACAGAATTTTCCCGCGCTTTAAGAAGGCAACGAACTTTGTGCGGTAACTCTGCGCTGGTTCCGGACCAATCAGAGGCAATTAAGTGGACAAGGCAAATAGTCCGCTCTAGAAAATTGCAGTGAAAAGGCATCGAACAAAAACGGGATGCA
This sequence comes from Trichonephila clavipes, assembly GCA_019973935.1. Classification (NCBI taxonomy): domain Eukaryota; kingdom Metazoa; phylum Arthropoda; class Arachnida; order Araneae; family Nephilidae; genus Trichonephila; species Trichonephila clavipes. The sequence goes on along the minus strand of BMAU01010376.1, from coordinate 27,732 downwards.
CCCCAATTTGGAGACACTCGGACAGGGAAAAACAGAGACAGACTAATCAGATCCAGGCCTTGAATCTAGACTCCGCGGGACTCCGGGTGGCAACCATGTCCCCTTCTCCATCCCACCTCCTATCTCTCTCAAAGCTAAGTTAAATTTCAATCTTGTTATGCAGTATATGTACAGTTACTTAAATTTAAATATGTTATTCAATAAAATTAATTGTCAACTCTTTAAGAATCGGACTTTTAATTTAGAGTAATGTAATTTGTCTATAGAATATTAGTGTTTAATTTTAACTTAAGTCATGATGCGATGTTAACTTAAGAACCTGGAAAGCTAAGAAATTAGTATTTCGGTTAAGAAAAAGAAAGTAATTAAATAAGTTATCATCAGCGTCGCATCAGATGCAAACCATACCGCATGTAAAAAACTTGCTTGATTGGTCATAAGCCTTTGATTGGTCATAAATGTGTGATTGGACATAAATGTTTAATTGGTCATAAATAATTTTAAAGTGTAGTCGTGTAAATATTGGTCTAAGTGTGTATTAAAATGTATCCTGTGTGTGTGGAATTCACAAATTCTTCACAGCTGCACCACTAACAAGCTGACTTTGTGGACCTAATGTTGTGTGGTGGATTTGTGCATTTACGAGTTTAAAAATATTTTTAAGAAATATTTCTGATCTATATATTTTCTCAGGAAGTTGATGGGATAATCATTTTGTATGCAACATAATATAAATTTCTGGATATTTTTGAATTTATGAATATTTTGCGTAGTTAAATTATTATTTCTCATTAGAAAATTTAAAATTATATTTTTAAATACTGATATATGTGTAGACAACTATTGAAGTTTGGTATCTCTATGACATTGAATTTAAATGCTTCCCTTTTATATATATATATATATATATACATATATATATATATATATATATATATATATATAAAAGGGATTCTTAAACTTTCTCCATATATATATATATATATATACACTGCTGGACAATTCCTAACGACAAAAACACTATCATCCATAGCAACCACAAAATGAAAGGAAGCAAAATGTGGAAAAATAGACTAAGTGCGGGATATTAGTAAGAAGAAGTATGAGTATGCAAATTTTTTCCCTCGTCTGTTCATCACGTGATAGCGTTCATAATAGCTTTAAAGGTTTTGACGCGTGTGGACAGTTGATGTATCAAGTCAAAGTTTCATAGGAAAGATTTAATAGACGAACTTAAAATTTTTGGCATGTCTTCCCGACATCACATAGATGATTTTATGCGTGGCCGAATTATTGGAAAGATCGAAGAATTGCGAAAAATAACAGATGTTGCCAGGGTGTTCGACATCGCACACACCGTTGTTTCACGGCTGTGGAAGTCATTTAAAACTACTGAAATGTGTAGTACACGGCACGGGGGAGGGCGTGTTAGAAGTACGACGCCTGCAGAAGACAGATATATCGTCCTATAAGCAAACAGGAACAGGCACACCACAGCTCAGCAGGTGGCAAATCAGTTTCTTGCTGCCTCAGGAAAGCAGATCTCCCGAAAAACTGTTGCCAGACGTTTGAGGAGGGTAGGAGGACTATACGCACGCAGACCTGTTGTGTGTGTCCCATTGACCAGACAGCACCGTACTGCCAGTTTGCAATGGTGTTATGAGCATCACAATTAGACTGAACAGGACTGGGCATGCGTACTATTCTCAGATGAAAGTAGGTTCAGTCTGTCATCGGATTTTAGACGCCAACTGATCTGGCGCGAGAGTGGTATTGCTTATCGTCCAGAAAATATCCAGGAAAAGGACCGATATCTGACATGCAGTATCATGGTGTGGGCCAGCATCATGATCAATGGCCGCACGCGACTAGATGTGGTTGCGAATGGGACTATGACGGGCCAACGTACATTGATGAAGTTCTACTTCCTCATGTTCGTCTTTTCCGTGGAGCTGTCAGTGATAAATTTGTTTTTATGGACGACAACGCAACATGTCATCGAACACTCGCTGTTCAGGATTGTCTAGACAGCGAGAGTATTCAACGTCTCGTATGGCCAGCGTGTTCTCCAGATCTAAACCCTATTGAAAATGTGTGGGATGCTTTGGGGAGGCAAGTTGCTGGTCGAAACTATCCTCCGACAAACAAGAACACCCTCATCCGTGCAATCACAGAGGAATGGGATAAATTGCCTCAACAGCTGCTGGATAATGTTGTGCAATGTATGGTACGGCGTGTGGAATGTTGCATCACACTCCACGGTGGACATATACCGTACTGATACCTTTCTTTACGGTGCATTCTGACTTTTAGATGCATTGTTCCATTTCTCCGTACGCAGATCAAATGAACATTTTTTTTTCTTTCAGATGTTTCACAGCTTTTGTACTTTCCAGAACAATAAATATTCTTTATTCTAATGTCTGAACAGTGTGGCAACTATATTTTATCCTACTAGGCCTCATGTCTCGCTTAATGTTATGCTACATAGCAATTTGTGATCCGTCCTTAGCAATTGTCCAGCAGTGTGTATATATATATACATATATATATATATATATATATATATATATATATATATATATATATTATATATGGGCATCTGTGATCCCTATTGAAGGAAGTTGAAACTGATCAAGCAATTGAAGAACCTGCTGAAATAATGCATATTAATCAAGATAGCGAAAGTAAATATGAGAAAAGAGTTAGACATGTGAAACGTTTGAGTTGAATTGAAATTTTCAAATGCTGCCTAAAGATCTCTATGCAGAAAGCCATAATGTAGCACTTTGCCTTGTCAAAAATACACAAAGAAGAAAAAGTTCAAAATGCTATTTGTAGATCATCAGACAGCAAAACTACAAAAACGTGAACAAAATATGACAATTTTGATGGAAAATAACGTCCCTGTATTGTCAGCGAAAAGTGTCTGTGATTTATGTCCTTTATTAAGGACACGCACATTTGGAACATTTTCTTTAGTTTTATTGTATTTTTTTTAAATTGTCAAAGAAAAATTGAAAAGTCCTTGAAAGTAGGTAAGTATTTTTTCACTTAATTAAATTATTCACTGGAATTGTGATTCTTATCGTGTACAGTAAAAATAATTATAAAATAAATTATAATTTTAAAACAAACTAAAAAACACGCTTTTATAGTGAATAGAACTAAAAAGTAAAAAAATAAATATATATATTACTTAAAAGTAACACACACATATACAAAATTTAATACTTATCTTGTTAATTTATACGGTTTATAATTATGATCGTATTGTATCTTTAGCGGTAAAAAGTGCATTATTATTGCATTCGGTACATTATTATTTTTAGGGGGGCGTGATAAAAATTATGATTGAAAATTGGGTCAACAGTAGTGAAGGTTTGAGAACCACTGGCTTATATACATCATTATAAATAAAAACAGATTTTAAAGAGCAGTATGAATGCATGGCTTCCCCGCCACAGGTCCGGGGCTTAAATACCGGGCTGGGCAAGGTCAACACTGCCCTTCATTCCTTTAATGGGTCAATAAATAAGTACCAAGTCTGTTTGGGAACTGAACTGAAGTTTCTCCTCAGAACACACTTGATCGAAACATCTGCACACGCTCCCCATGGCCTAAAGTCACGTAACCTGAGATAGGCACAGTAGGCCTCGACCCTCACGGGGTGTTGCGCCACTGAGTTCAGTTTATGGACACATATACCACAAACTGTTGATTATACATTCGTAGTCTAACTTAGCATAGGATTAATATCGCAGTAGGAAGGTTTATGCCGGAATTTTCTAATTATCCTGAAGAGGGAAAGTTGAAAAATGAACTAAAGATTCTTTTTTTCTGCGAGTTCTGCTAATGCATGAATCCTATATATATATATGACATGTTTTGAAGCTAGAATCAGAATTAACTTAAAAAAGGTTCTTTATTTGATGAAATCTATACAAGCTCTGACGCCGAGAGGGAGAGAGAAAAAGAACGCCAAAGTGAAATCTAAGTGTTTTACCACTTAATCCAGATGTGAGAAGTACCTCTGATTTTATGAGTGTACTTGAAAGTTAATGCTGACATATAGAGCTATTAAATCTAACAATCTGGAATTAGACATGTTTAATGGCTAGGCCATATGTTCGGAAGAAATAAATGGGTGATTAGTTTGATACTTGAAGATGAAATGAAAAAATATGAGTTAAGTGCTAGATAGGGAATTTAATTTTTAATCTAATTTAATTATCCTTACATATACATACACTGCAGGCCAGTAAAATTGCAACACCAGGAAGGAAGGACCTGGAGATAATTAAAATCACATGAAAGGAAGAAGAGGCTGGGATATTCAAATTATTAAAGTTTCAGCGCATTTAGACGACGCAGCACGGAGAAACCGCATATGAAGCAATACATAAAGGAAACGCTGTGTAGTGGATTTTTCAGTCGGGAAGCGCTTTATAATAACGGAGTTTGCTCAGAATATAATCTTATGCCTCTAATAAGAAGAAATGCTTACTAACAGATGTCGAAATTCGATGCAGGCAGGATTGTCGTCTATCGAGAGTGTGGTTAATCAAATTCAAAGTTTCGTGATATTGCCCGTCGCACTGGTCGAAATTCAACCACTGTCGTGCGAATATAGAATCAATGGGCTACTAAGAGTTCAACTGAACGAAATGCATGATCTTCCCGCCCTCTCATGGCTAACGTCCGAGAGGATAGTCATATTGCGATATCGACCCTGCAAATCCGTACAATGAGTCACGAGCCATTAGTTAAGAAATGGGCGTGTTTACATCGCGTTCAGTATCCACTCGTACGATGCGACAACGTTTGCAGAGTGGACTGTCATCACGATGACCATTACTTCGAATTCTTTTGACAATGCAGCATAGAGTGAGACGATGGCTCTGGTGCGCTGAACAACAGAACTGAATATTTAAGTGTTGCAATATCGTCTGTTCAGACAAGTCCCCTTTCTGGAGACTCCGAGAAGACATCTCGTCGCCAGGCATAGAGAGCCTACACTTTGTATGAAGGTTTGGGCAATCATGGGTAACCAACACGCACATCTCTAGTTCGGATCGAAGATAATTTGAAAACAGATCGGTACATTTCTGACAACTTACGTCCTGTGGTTATGCTCTATGTCCAAGGTCAGTCAAACGCCTTGTCCCAGCAGCATAATGCAAAACCACACGCTGCTCGTGGTGTTCTGACCTTCCTCTCTACGCAGAATATTCGATTGTTTCCCCTCCTGCACAGTCTCCGGATCTAACACCGATTGAAAACATCTGTTCATGATTGCTGAGAGACTGGCCCGTCACCCCTCTCCGGCAAATACGTTTAATGAAGTGTAGTGTAGACTTAAAGTAGTATGGAATTAGTAGCTCATTTCTGTCATCCAAACCCAGTTCGACTTCATTCCTTATCGTATAAGGACAGTTTTAGCTACCAGTGGTGGCAGATATTCCTAATAATTTTGCACGCCTGTAAGCCCCAAAAATTCAATCATTTTGTCTTTATGCCAAGCTATTTACGTGCAATAAATATTATTTTTATATTTGCTTTCTCTCCTGGAGATGTAATTTTAATGGCCAGCAGTGTAGATCAGGGCTGTCCAACCCGCGGCCAGCCTTGAATAATTTTGCAACCTGTGAGATTCTTTACAACTTTACAAAATTCGACTATTCTGTGCATTATTTTTTTGTTTAAAGAGGGGGGTTTTTTTGTAAAAAATAAATCCCATAACTGTTATTATTTAACAATTTGCTATTATACAATTTCGCAGTAATTATTTAATAATTACTGCGAATCCCTTTTTTTTCCTAAATTGAAATTTATCAAACATAAATCATGTTCAAACTTAACGCACGAAAATCTGCAACATGAATTACGGTACGCAAATACACATGCATTGAGTTCGACTTGCAAAAAACTAAGTTAAAGAGTCAAGAAACAGATATCTAATTAAAATTAAATAAGTTAAACATTATTTCATCATTGCAATATGATTATTATATTATCTATGTTTTTATATATGAAAACAAAGAAACAATAATACTATATCAGTCTGTTTTAAATTTCCACTACAACAAATGTTTGTAGTGAATCCAAATTTAATATAAAGAATTTTTTTATTTGCGGCCCGCGGAATTGTAAAGTTTTTCCGAAGTGGCCCACGAGGTCATTTGGGTTGACCACCCCTGGTGTAGATCAAAACGAATAAAAAAATGGAACACATAATTTTTCAGTGGCATACATAGAGATTTCACCACTTAGGGTGGCCTCCCCATTTGCTGCTTTTTCTAAGTCAATCAAAGTCGAAATGGTTAAAAACTATTACTGAAAAAATTTGTACTTGCTTAAACAAAATATATAAATATTGATAAAATAAGTATAATTATGTATTTCTTTTTCTTTTTTCTGTACTATAAAAGACTTGAATGGCATCGTCAAAATTTATATCTAACAGTGATTTATCTATGGACATTTTCGATAAATTTCGCAAATTTAAATCGCTGACTGTGACACGAAGATCATTTTAATTGGTTCTAATTCCGAAAAGCTCTGTTCACGACTACCAACACTGATGGATACCATCAAATTTTTTTAAACAATATTGCTAAATGAGGAACAAAATTTTCCAGACAAAATTTTTGAATAATCGTAACAAGTTTAAGGAGGACGCCCTTGCCCCCCTCTTTTTTTTTTACTATTTCCTTGCTTTTGTAGAGTAGATACAAGTATAAAATTTTGTATCAATTTTCTATTTTTGCGTTATACTTACACGAAGGCACAAACATACAAAACAAAATATTAATAAAAAAGCATTATCTCTAGCATCTTAAGGACGTGCATTGTCGAGTGAGTGAATATTCAACTACTCGAGGGCTTTTGGCGACGGACCACGTAATTTTGAACCATAGTCAAGTGAAGAGCTGTCACCCTCTCTTCTAACTTCCACGCCACTCCAACGGGAGCATATTTGAGCCTCGACAGATTTAAGTGCATTGTCGAACTCTGAATGCTGTCAATTATTCAAATAGGTTACATGCAGGCAGTACAAATGATGTAAAATAAAAATAGAAGTGCTTAGCATTTTTCAAGCATGTTTAATAATGAAGATGAATCTGAGTGACTTAAGATTTGAGAAGCTAAAATATTACAGGGGCCAAACAAAATCTTTATCTTGGATGCAATTAGATCTTGACTCACGAAATTTCCGAAGAACTATTTAAAAAAAATTTCATTATTAAAAAATCTAAAACAAGAACTTCAATTCCATTCGTGTATTCCTTTTATACTTCTTTTTACATATCGGAACCATAGCTGGATAAACTTCAATTTTCAACAAGGCTCGAGGTTTTCAAGTTTACTGCCCCACTGCATAACGTGTTTTTACAAAAGAATCCACTCAATAGAAATAGCCTACAGACACCTGATCTCCGAGATATTCCATACCTCCAGATTAATTGCTTCCATTCATCTTTGATTCAGATGAGTGTATTCTTATTTGAATCGGCTCAATGATTCTTAATTTAACAATGAAGTAAAATTCAACAATTCCGAAAACTTTTGAAACAATTGAATATAATCTAAAGACATATATATCAAAAGAATCTTTTTGGTTTGTCCTCCCAAAAAATTCTTAATATTTATTGTTCAGAACTTTCTTGTTTAAAGTATAAAATCACTTTCGAATGTAAAATACTATTTCATTTACAGTTGTACTGTTAAGGAAAATTTAAACTTTGTTTTCTTCTTTGTGTAAGGGGTATTAGGGCTGTAAGGGTCGTTTTAAGCCCAGTACAGTGTTTTTCAAGAATGTCAAGTGAATCGGATAATTAAACCAAATATCACCAAACTGTGAAAGACAAAAATCGTATTAATATCCATACAAAACTCCAAATGATTCTAAAAGGATTATTTGATGAAAAGTGATTAGAAAGCTCTTCCGTGTATATAAGGACAATGGAGAGAAGCAAATCAGAATCAAACATTTGACAGCGACTAGCATTTTATTTTTCTTACATACCAATTTAGGAGTATGGATTATATATAAACAGCTGTGTTCAATATTTGCAATTTCTGAATTTGTGTTGAATATTCAAACGCATGTTAGTTGTTTCATGTTAGAAGAAAATCTGCTGTAATTACCATAGATTTTAAAAAAGTTTTAGGATCTATACACTAAAAGAACCTGCCTGTTAATTACATGTAACTTTTATGCATGTTGAAAATGATTAACCACGTGGCAATCTAAATCTTAATTCATCATAATAAACCCAAAAAAATGAGTTAATATAAATAAGACTTAATTTGGACGAAATAAAAATTTAATTGTCATTGTAATACATGATAAAAGTTTCCAACTTTCTACGGTTTTTGAAATGGAAATGATTCCTATACATTTATTGTCATAAGTCATCTTATATTTATGCATTATTCATCAATAAGGTAAAATTAGAGATTATTTTTCTGTACACAGTTCTCAGCGACAAAGTTTTGTACGTCATATTGTGTTTCGTCACAGCTTGCGAAAAGTAACAAGGCAATATTAGATTAAAAATAATTATGGTAAAGGTTCCCCCATTGTTGTGAAACTATCATAATTCTTCTGAATTTTGGGAATGCACCACTTAAAGGAGATGTTGCACTTCACCAGAACGTTTTATTTTGTTTTAAAATTATGTATATGTTTTAAAATGATATCCTTTCAACAGATGGCAGCACGTACTTGCTCGAATAGTTTCTTTAAATGTTTTTTCCCGCAGATTTAGTTGATTTATTTAGTAAAATCATTACTAAACTTAAGATAAAGCAGCCAACTGAATTTCGAAATGATGTGCATTGCTTCCAAAAGCAAACTTTTTTTATGAAGAAAATGTACTTATAAATATTATGCTATGTGTGTTGAGCAATAATATTAAAGAATCAATACTATATAGTATCCAAGGCAAATTTCAATTTCAGCGCCCTTTTTAAAAAGAAATCGTTATAATTTTATTAACTGTTTTGATATATCATAACACTACTCCGCTGTAAAGGGATTTGGAAATCACGCCAAACAGATAGATCTTTTGCGGTCAGTCTAATGTTGTCGCTGGGCCCGTTCAGTAAAACCTGTTTTTGTGCGTTAGATAGGGACCACATAAAAAGAAACCGCATGAAAAAAGGCGAAAATTTCATAAATACTTGCATATAACTAACAACTTTGTCGACATAACACAGAAAATTGATTTTATGTGGTGGAGAGGGTACATTAAAAAAATCACACTTAAAAATCTCCCAATTATTTACGAAATTTATGAGAAAGTACTTCCAAACAAAATAAATAATTAAGTACCACAGAGAATCATTTTGAAAACATTTAATTTCCCATTGTATACGTAGAGAAACTTTTAAAATGCTCTTACATAATTCACTGCTATTCATCCTAATCCAAAGCACGGGTCTTACTGTGAGGAATTAGTTCAAAATCGCTTTCATCACTCGAAGATACAATTTCAATTGATTTATTTATTGGCACCTTCAGATAAGTGATAAATTTTTGAGACGACAGTTGGTTGGTCAGTTGCTTGTTCACGATAGCCACTTATGCATGATCAAAACTCTTTTTGGAATTTTAAACTCCTTTCGGAATTGGTATCTATTTTAAGAAACTGCTTTTTCGTTTTGTTGAAAATCTGGATCCCCCGACATATATATTTATGCACTCTCTGAAAATCCGGTTCTTCTTGTTCGTTTTCATAGTCTATCAAATTATTGTTAATGTCACTGTCGTTAAAAGTTTCGTCTTCCATCAAATGCGTGTTGCTAGTGCGTAGAGAGAAAGCAGTTCTGTTTATAACCTATGAACAGAGCGTCATGAAGTGCACATATGTGTATGTCGCAGGGAAATAATTAAATAAGGGATTTCATCAAATTCTAAAGGGAACGATCAATTCCCGCAAGATGTTAAAATAAGAACTCTGTAAGGGGATTTGGAAGGAAAGTTATTCCTAAGGAAAGTAAGTGATTTGATCAAATACCTAACCTGTTTCAGTGAAATGATTAAATAATATGGTCAAGAGTTTAAAAGTGTTTATTTAGCAGGTGTTTATTTACAAATATGGTGCATAAGGAAAAGTAGAGTAATATAGCAACAAGAATCATTGGAATATAAATTATTTATCCGAAATTAATTAACAGAATAATTTGAAAATAAAGCTGGTAATTTTTTTAAAAAAAAGGATATTTGTAGTAGAATTTTAAACATTTTTTTTAATTATACATTAATGTAGTACTTCAGAAATATCCTGCTTTATTTGTATCACCTTTTTAGTTATTATTTCCCTTTTTTAAAATAACTTTCTTTTATTATCAAAAAGCTTTTTTTATCTATAAAAAGGGCGTGATCTCGAATACCCTAATTTGTTTGTTTATATTTTTCAATTGAAGTTTTATCAAGTTTCTAATTTTCAAGCATACAAAAGTGATATATCAATGGAAAGATAATAATGTAAATAGTATAACTAGGGGTGACTCTAGGTTTAGACAAAACGATTCCCTGCCGAAACGGCAAATTTTAAGGGCGGCATTTGGAGATTGAATTTGAAATATATATATATATATATATATATATATATATATATATATATATATATATATATATATATATATATATATATATATACTGCTGGACAATTGCTAAGGACAGATAACACTATCATCCATAGCAACCAGAAAATGAAAGGAAGCAAAATGTGGAAAATTAGAATAAGTGCGGGATATTAGTAAGAAGAAGTATGAGTATGCAAATTTTTTTTCCACGTCTGTTCATCACGTGATAGCGTTCATAAGAGCTTTAAAGGTTTTGACGCGTGTGGACAGTTGTTGTTTCAAGTCAAAGTTTTACAGGAAAGATTTATAGACGAACTTAAAATTTTTGGCATGTCTTCCCGACATCACATAGATGATTTTATGCGTGGCCGAATTATTGGAAAGATCGAAGAAGGGCGAAAAATAACAGATGTTGCCAGGGAGTTCGACATCGCACACAGCGTTGTTTCACGGCTGTGGAAGTCATTTAAATCTACTGGAATGTGTAGTAGACGGCACGGGGGAGATCGTGTTAGAAGTACGACGACTGCAGAAGACAGATATATCGTCCTATCAGCAAACAGGAACAGGCGCACCACAGCTCAGCAGGTGGCAAATCAGTTTCTTGCTGCCTCAGGTAAGCAGATCTCCCGAAAAACTGTTGCCAGACGTTTGAGGGGAGGAGGATTATACGCACGTAGACCTGTTGTGTGTGTCCCATTGACCAGACAGCACCGTACTGCCCGTTCGCAATGGTGTCGTGAGCATCACAATTGGACTGAACAGGACTGGGCATGCGTACTATTCTCAGATGAGAGTACGTTCAGTCTGTCATCGGATTGTAGACGCCAACTGATCTGGCGCGAGAGTGGTACTGCTTATTGTCCAGAAAATATCCAGAAAAAGGACCGATATCCGACATGCAGTATCATGGTGTGGGCCGGCATCATGATTAATGGCCGCACGCGCCTACATGTGGTTGCAAATGGGACTATGACGGGCCAACGATACATTGATAAAGTTCTACTTCCTCATGTTAGTCTTTTCCGTGGTGCTGTCGGTGATAAATTTGTTTTTATGGACGACAACGCAACATGTCATCAAACACTCGCTGTTCAGGATTGTCTAGACAGCGAGGGTATTCAACGTCTCGTATGGCCAGCGCGTTCTCCAGATCTAAACCCCATTGAAAATGTGTGGTATGCTTTGGGGAGGCAAGTTGCTGGTCGAAACTATCCTCCGACAAACAAGAACATCCTCATCTGTGCACTCACAGAGGAATGGGATAAATTGCCTCAACAGCTGCTAGATAATGTTGTGCAAAGTATGGTACGACGTGTGGAATGTTGCATCACACTCCACGGTGGACATATCTTGTACTGATACCTTTCTTTAAGGTGCCTGCTGACTTTTAGATTCATTGTTCCATTTCTCCGTACGCAGATCAAATGAACATTTTTATTTCTTTCAGATGTTTCACAGCTTTTGTACTTTCCAGAACAATAAATATTCTTTACTCTAATGTCTGATCAGTATGGCAACTATAATTTATCCTACTAGGCCTCATGTCTCGCTTAATGTTATGCTACATAGCAATTTGTGATCCGTCCTTAGCAATTGTCCAGCAGTATATATATATATATATATATATATATATATATATATATTTGTTGTGTTGCAGAACATTTGATATATTTTCTAAAATATTACCGGGTAAAAATTTGGTATTTTTTAATGTATTTTATTTCCTTATTTTGTACTATGTATGCTTACTGTCAATTATCTTTTATATTGAAACACACATGAAAGGTTAGAAACAGGAATACATGTTAAATAGGGAAATTTGATATTTTTACCCGTCCTTCAACTTTTATCTTTCTCCCCATCTTGGAGTGGGGTCACAATAAAATTCCTTTCAACCATACGATGTTTGATGTCGGCTATCCAAATGGGGACAGGGGTGATAAGTGTTTGGTGCAAAGCCACAGTAGATGTTTCATTTTAGTTTTGGGTGTAGTTAGTATAAGTTAAAATAAACGTGTGTTATTCCCCTTCCCTTATCAGTTAGCTCTTTTTTCGAAGAAATTGGCCTGCTGGAAAGAGCGATTTCTTCTCTTACATTTTACTCGTTTGAAATAATAACAGATAATTGTGACCTTAATTTCGGATTATTTTTCATTTTTAAGACTTAAAATTTGATATATATTGTTACGTAGATCCCGATTCGAGGATTTTATGCAACACAATCACAAATGAAATAAGCAGTTCTTTAAGAGCGATGTGAATTTATTATTGAAAATCCAATCCTTTCAATACAGGATTCAGCAGCAATATTCACAGGGTAAATATCCGATGGTCTTCACACATTCGACAGCAATCAAGCACAATCACCAGGGCTTAAAAATACACGTACGTAAAGATTATTCACACGCACAGCCGAGCTAATCACTAGTCAAAACAATCATCACTACTCGCTGGCTTAATCAAGACTCATCGCTGTACCGGCGAGCATCGTTTTATAGGCGTGATAGAAACTTCCAGAAATATAACCGCTCGTGTCATTGAACGTGACTCTAGTGGAGAGATCTACTACTTTCTAGAAGATTCCAGAGGGGTGCGAACTCACCAACATAGTCGCCAATGACGCAAAAATGGTCCGCCAAAGTCGCCAATTTGGTCTCCAAAAATGATGCCAACTTGGCTCTACCGTCAAGATTTCGCCAAGTTCTCATTGAATCGCCATTGTAACATAAGGGGTGGCATTGCTTGTGAATAGTACAATTTTAACATGAAATAAATATAACATATAGTAATATAAATGGACATTAAACACTCAAATACAAATTATTTACACTATTTACACAAAATTCGTAACAATATAGTTGTGCTTCTTTTTTTTCGTTATTCAAGTTTATTAGGTCAAATCTATGAGAATTTTTTTTATTTTTAAATTATAATTTTTTTGCTTTGTGGAGACAGGCGGCATTTTCCATTTTTGTCCGGATCGGCAAATTTGCTAGAGCCGGCCCTCTCTGATATAACTAAATAAAACTAAAAAATTATAAATTGATCATTTTGTTTTGTTGCGTCACATCCAAATCCCGGCGCTGCCAGGCGTAGATGAGTAGAGAGGGGGAGGTAAAAGGGAGTGGTAACAAGCGAAAACAGAGCTCTAGAAATGCTGACTTGTGTTCATCTCATTATTTCGCTAAAACAGTTCGGGGATTTGATCAAATCACTTACTTGCATCAGGGGAATGACATCAAAAAGACGTTATTTCAACATCTTGCGTGAATTGATCATCTCCCTTAGGGATTTGATGAAAGCCCTAATTTCATCATTTTCCAGCGACATGTTCATTTATATAAAACGTTACAGAGGCACCAAAGCGGTTGAAATTCATATCTCGCGTCAAAAAAAGATCCCACAAAAATATCGTTCAAAAATACAATCGCACAAAACAAATCGCACAAAACAAACCTCACAAAAACAGGTTACACTGTACGCGGCTGGAGTATGACAAGAGTGAATGTACGTGGCGGGACTTGGCACCTTAAAAATGACCTTAATGTCATTTTTTTGTATTTTATTTATATTCTTTGCATTATTATCTTTCGATTGATATATCAGTTTTGCATGTCAGAAAGTTAAAAGTTGGATAAAACTTCATTTGAAAAATATAAATTAACGAAGTAAGCAATTCGACCACGCCCCCTTTAAGAAAAAAGCTTAAATAAAGCGTTCTAATAAAAAAATCTATTTTTAAAAGTGAAATTACATCAATAAAAAAAAGAAAGTGTAGTATAGAAAGCAAATATTACCGAGACATTACAATAACGTTTTTTTTTATTTCTGAAATGTGTGCATGTTAAATTTTCGAATTAAAGTATTTTAGTTAATAATTTCGTAATTTCAGCTCTTATTCCTCATATGTTTTTCATACAAATATAATACTTCAATATTTTGGGAAGGAAAAAACTAAAATTTATCTCATGACCGAAAAAGAAATTTTTTATTATTTTCCCTGAGTTTTCTTTTGCAATTAATACTCACTAAAAAAAGATATTTTATAAAATGTATGGGTTGAAATAATTCCGTAATTTAAACATTTTTCTTAGAAATAAATTTTTCCTTAACACTGTAAGAAAGTTTCCGTTTGAGTTATCAAAAATACGATGATAATTTTTTCGCAGAGCTGATATAAATTTTTAGAGCTGTAAATTAACCTTTCTGTGAATGTACAAAAGATTTAATCCCAAATTTTCTTTGTTGATCTCTAGGATTTAGATAGAATAAATTATAGTTTAAAAGCTAAAAATCCCGCTTTTATGTTTAATGGAACTAAAAATTAAAAAAAAAATAGTTCTTATAATAAGAATAAAAAGATAAACGAGAAAATTAATATCATTGAGGTAAGAGAGTGGAGTTGTTTTTACAATTGTGTTGCAATTTCTTACTAGTTCTATTCCGAAATGCTGAGTTAGTGTAAAAAAGTAGTACAAAGCACCCCACGCTTTTACCACAATAACAATAATATTTTCGTTAGTCATTTTATTCTTATTTTTAGAGGGATTTTTTTTTTTACTTTTTAGTTCGATTAAACATAAAAGCGTGTTTTTTAATTTTTTTAAGCTACTTTTTTTTTCATTTATTAGTTTAATCTACAATAAAAGCATGCATTTTTAGTTTTTTTAGTAATCTTTTATTCACTGATGAATTAATCTTAAATGCGTATTTTTTTAGAATCTGGAATAACCATTAGCCTCCTATCAGTGCGTCGATTCGGCGTGGTTTGCAAAATGTAGGATCGGCCAATTGAAGAAAATCTGGAAAAATCAAATATTTCATGCGGAGGAATGTGTTAAGTCAATGATACTTTTCACTAAAAAGAGCTCAATATTCTCTCTGAAACTTGCATCAGTATTGAACACAAAAGTACACTAATTGAATGGAAGAGTTTGTGAGAAATCATTATTATTTTTTAATCCGGTGACCTCTGCATCAGTTCTCAGATGTTTTGGTAAAATGATGCAATGAATGATGTTTAATTCCCAGATCCGACAAGAAAATTTAGAAAAAGCAGACTTTATGTCTTAGTTTAGCAGTTAGACTAGTGCTTCTCAAACTCTCCATATTGGCGATCCAATTTTGGGTCATAATTTTCGTCTTGCCTCCCTCATACAACAACAGTGTATTAAATGCAATAATAATGTGTACTTCGACGTTAAAGCTGCAATGCGACTAAAAAAATTATAAACTGCACATATTATCAATATATGTATTACATTTTGTGTATGACAAGCCCATGGAAGTCCCTAGTAATTACTAAACTTGCTTTTAATTTAATATTGATAAATCAATTATTAAATACTTTTTGCCACGCTGATACATTTATAAGTATCTTATATTAGTGTAAGTAGGTATTTTATTTTTTTTATCATGTCAGAATGTATTTTGCTTTGCTTCCTTTCGGTAAATTAATAATTATTTTAAATCTTTTATTTTGGACTTTTCGATATGCTCGCCCCCCCCCACGTAGGGTTATCATGCCCAACAGGCATGGTTACCACACAGGGCATGCCCCACAGTTTGAAATACGCTAGGTTATAACAAATGTTTTTTTCACATACACGAATCTTTTTGAAGTGATAACTTCTATTGGCTCATTTTGCAGGAGAGTGAACTTGAATGAACGTCACGATCCGGTTTGTAACGCTCAATCTTGCCCCCCCCAGCAATGTCCTCCACCCCTAAAAAGAAATCATGTAACTAAAAAAAGAGGGACATTTTCAAAGGGTTTTGAGTAGTACTTAGACTTCCTTCGTGTATGCTTATTTAATTAGTTCATCTTCCCACGCGTATTTATTACTCAAGATAGATCAGTAGGAATAACTATAAAGAAAGATACGATATCCATATTTTTGTATAACTTTATTCTTGTGTCATTATTTAATTCCTTTCTTTTTAGTTTTGAGAGCACGATATAATAAATTGATGTATTTATGCCAACATCCCTAATTATGTATAAATTTAAGATAATTTGTTTTATATGAGAAATATATATATATATATATATATATATATATATAGTGTTCAAATATGAAATTAGTGGTTTGTTTATTATTTCACACACATACACAAATCTTAATTAACTTAAAAATATTATTAATTACTTAACCTAATGCTGCACACATTTTGTACCACTTCATCGTTATTGTTGTGTGCCCAACTGGTCATCTAATAAATTTGGCATGGTCAGCAAAAACAGCAGAAGTAGGGGTAGCTAGAATCTGGCTCAAAATCGCCAAAAAAAGGCGCAAAAAATCCCTCCAAAAAGTATTTTTTCGAACTTATGCTATCAAGGGATCATTCAATATGGTGCCTGTACTTCCTTATAATTCATTTTTTTAATGTTATGTAAATTTTATGAACACATGTTTAATAGTTCACACAAACACACACATAACTATTAATTAAATAAAAATTATATTTATTTACATTATTCATTTAAAATTATTTTCATAAACATTTTAGAATACGAGTTATATTGAATGCTATTTTTTTAATTAAATAAATTTGTTTGTTTTTTAGATACTCTTACCTAGGCGTAGTAATTATTATTAATGCATATAAGCAATGTAAAAATTAATTTATTATAATTTCAATTGCAAAATTGTGTGCAGCAAAATGTATAAAGTAGAAAATAGACAAATAATTCTAATGGTTACTCTTTATATTTCACCCAATAAAAGTGTAAATAGAATTATCGAATTCATTCACAAAAATTCAGTTGCATGCACTGTGTGGGAAGCCGTATCAACTCTTCTGAGCAGATTGCCTATTATTTTAAGTGGAGATTTTAATGTAGATTTTTCAAAAGACAAATCAAGGCCTTTAGTAGAATTTTTAAAATCAAAATTCAATTTAATTATGTCAAATGATCCAAATGAAAGCACGACAAAGTACGGAAAAACGATGGACGGAGTTTTTTTAGATATTTAAAGAACTTTGAAGTATTTATAACCTATTTCAGCTACTATAAACCTATTGTTTTCTTCTTAGAATACAATTACTTCATAAATATGTATAAGTAGCAAAAAACATTAATTTATGAGTACAAACATATGATTAAACAATTTTATATGACTACTAATATCACCTTGTTTTTTATTCACCTAACTAATCCCTGAAATAACAATACAAAATTTGGAGTTATCACTTTTATCGTGTGGTCAAAAGCCCACACGCTCTTTTTTATAGAAAGTTGCTTCTGCAAATATTCAGAAAGTTCCTAGCCATGAATAATATGTTTCTTACAATATTTAAAGTACAAATATTGCAAATTCACTTAGAAGAGCATGCTTACTGTATTTGGTGATTTTGAAAAAAAAAATCAAAGTACAATCCAGTTACTTTTATTTCAATGTAAAAGAAAAATTCACAAAGTAGATTTTCTAAAATATTTTAACAAATTAATTTTTTTTCGTACATAACAGTTGATTTCAGTTAAGGAGTAATTGATTTACAAAACTGGAAGTACAGGAAGAAATTAGAAGTAATAAAAGACACATCTTTCCACTTAGATAATCCCGAAACAATTCCTTTATCTTGCTGACCTAGAAAAAAAACCAATAGTTAGCCTAAAACATATCTGCAAGAAATAAAAATTTGAGTATAGATCTATAAATATATTAAATTAGAGACAGTTTAAAAAATTTTACGTTGTAAGGATTTGCTTTGGAAGAAATATGAAAAAGAAATTCTTCAAATAAGAGTTGTTTTTAAAACTCACTGACGGAAAATGTTTTACAGTTTCTTGTATTTTTATAACATTAGCTTTCTGTGAGTTTGAAAAATAATTTGAATTTAAGTATAAGAAAATTCGAATGCTTTTTGGTTGATATTGACATTATCTCTGAAAGATAATTGTGTGAGTGAATATTAACGTCGCACTGTTCAGCTACACGAGGGCCTTTGGTGACGGACCGTGGAATTTTGAACCATGTTCAAGTGACGTGAATGACACCTGAGTTCCCCCCTCTCCTAACTACCACACCACACGGGAGGACGTGTTCGAGCTCTCGATAGATTTAATGTGCATCACTGCCCTACACGGTGGGTCTTTAGTGGTATTGGGCTCGAACTTGTGACAAGGCCAGCCACGATCCGATACCTTGACCACTCGGCTACCGTGGCCTTAAAAGATAATCGAGAGTGGTTGGATGTCGAAATTTTAATTTCTGGTCACGTGCGGAGATTAATTCCAAAATTGTGAAGAAAGCATGTGAGCCATAAACTGAGAAGAAAGAAAGCGTGTGTTTCCCAGTAACGAAATAAGATCATTCGAAAATTTATTTTTCCTGTAATGAAAATAGTAGATATAAAAACGTTGTGCACACACTAAGCATATAGTACAATTCACTAAAATTAAAATTAATTTTTTTATTAAAATAAGTTTTGTGTGTAGCGTTTCTTAGAATTACTTTTTAGATCGGAGAATAATATTTCGATAGAAATGGTGCTAAAAAAAAAGAGCTTTCTGCGAGGAATGAATAAATAATTAATCATTATTATTTTCATCTACGGTAAACTATCGTTCCCCGATTGAAGTGGCATACATACAAAGTATTTCAAATAATATAATCATTTCTTGTGAGCAGCACTGTCTCCAAGATTTAAGGCAATAACGACCCTAAATCTCAAATGAGGACTTAAACAAAAGAGCTTTCACTCAGTTTGAGTAAATTTAGTATTCCTCTAGGTATAAAAGATGTCTAATTAATGCATTAGTTTAATTGCATACTAAGTGGCACTTCACTCATTATTATGCTGTATTCTATAACATAAGGAGTTTATAATTAGAGTATTTTATTTACAATTTTAATTAAATCTCTTATGTTTTAACATCTTTTTTTTCCTTTTTTAAGGTTACTAAGAGAAAACTATGGAGTATATGAAAAAGAAAAGGTGTTTAAAATTATACTATATGCAGTAAAAGAATAAAGTGCTGCCATCTTAAAAAAGTGATCTAAATTTGTATTATGCAAAACATTAACATGTTTCTTTAAACAAAAACAAGCAAACCCCGCCCCCTAGAAGATAAATAATGTCTTAGGATAGATTCTTAATATTAACGTAGAATTTTTTATGTGTTTTTCAAAATATATGCTGTAAACGCTTACCAAAACGTATCCTTTATAGTCCATCAAGGGCCGTTCTGATTCCCTTGTCCGTTCTTTGCATTCTGTGCCCCGGCGGCATTATTTTTCTGTTGGTTCTGCTGTTGCTGCTGGTTCTGTTGTCCTTGCTGATTGTTGGCGGGAACCGCTTCACACACTACCGACATCAAGGCCACAATCAGGAAGAATGCAAACAGGAATCACATGGCTGAAAGTTGACAATCTCAAAAATATAAAACATACAATGGCAGACCGATAAAGGAAGAGTGGCTCTCTGGTAAGTTTTACCGAAAGGATATTCGTCCTATACAGCACTAATAATTGAATTTTTGATATTTCAGTTATTAAGTTAACATGATTTTGTCTACCTTGAAGTGTTGCTTCAAAACACACACACACACACATTTTCTCTCGATGTGTCAGAATTTTTTTGCGAAACTTGTGCCACATACAATCGAAGATCAAGATCATAAAGCAGGGCGTAAAAATTCCTTCATAGTAGAATAAAAAGTATAACACAAATCGATAATGTTTGTGACGCGAATATAATCCAAAGGGGAAATTTTACTTAGTGAGATTCCTTAAAATTAACAAAAGATTGGCTAAGCTGATGCCAAATCCCACTTTTAAAAGCTTTAAAATATTGAAATAAACTCAGATTAATAATTAAATATGATAATTACTTTCTTAACAAAAGAAAATTTAATTTTTTTTTGTGCTCGCCTCTCTATGCTCTGGCGTAAGACTTAAAAACCGTAAAATGTTTCTTAAGAACATAAAAGAAACCAATTTGCTTTTCGCCTTAACTAAAAAGCCTTCGCAATGAATATAAAGGCTAATATGCGGATATTTACAGAACATGAGAATTTCCAGAAAATTTGGTTCAGATATTCCTCGATGGTTCTACATTGATATCATTTTCCCCCAAATTTTTGTCATCAAGGGTGATAAATTAGGAAATCTGGAAACACTCATCACATCTTCTAGCGCTACCATTATCTAATTTTTCAAGTTCATGCTAAGAAGCAAATTTTGCTTCCAAAATATTTCTTCACAGGCAGGGTATTAATTCAGGAAAACAGCGAACTTTTCATGTTGAACTGTAGAATGTGGTACCAAAGAATTCGTTTTATTAGTGATACAAAGAAACATTAAAACAAAAAAAAATATTTAAGTAACTAAAGCACACATTTAGAGTTTTTTTATCACTTATTCAATTATAATTTTTTTGCTTAATATTTTTTTAAGAAACCTTTTAGTTTAAAAAGGAAAAATGCATTAAAAAAATTTGTGCTTAGAACAGATGAATGAACATAATGATGTTAATAATGAACGTGGGATTATTGCATTTTAAATATGTTAAGAATATTCAAAAATTGATTAATTCAAAGAATATTTACGTGTGTATGTGAAAATGGAATGCTCTGTAGAATCATTTCTGAAACTCATTTAATGGAATGAAGTATGTTTAATGAAAATTCGTTGGAAATTCCGGAGCATATGTGACAGTACAGCAAAAATTTTATTTTTACTGCTCTCCGAAACATATAAATTTATTTTAAAATATTTGTAAATGTGTCCCATGCATTACAAAAACACCACACCCCCGTACCTATTCACATTTGTTGGAGTTATTAAATAACTAAAATTTAGAAGGCGTACAGTCTCTTAAAAGAAAAAGGGGAAAATTTACAAATGCCAGAGAATTTTTCGACGTCTCTTTTGGTTGAATCGTTAAAGTTATTTGAATTCATATGTATGTTATAAATATACATTATTATACTAGTATATACATATTTATAAAAAAGTAGCATTCAAGTGCTTAGAAGCCTTTTAGAAGAGGAAGCATTTAGAATAGAGTATTTTCATATAAGCTATGTCATAAAAGCAACTTACCTCTATCGAAAGTGTTCTTAACAGCAAGATGCAGTTACTAGAAAATTAGAAATTATTCTGTGGAAAGATATTCTAGTTGTTAGAATTTATACTTACTTTTTTTCTACGTCATCGATAATCGTAAGTTGTAATAAAGGTGAAATTGCTTTAATTGATTTTATTGTTTCCATCATAATTAAATTCGTTCACTGCTCTATTTCAACATAATACAATTCAATTGCATGCTGCTTTTTAAAAGTTGGAACAGTTCGGGATTTGTTTTGTAACTAATGACTTCTCAATTATTAACTCCTCATTACAGTTTGGAAGAAAATTATGAAATGCTTCATAATCAAACGAATCATTTGAAAACGGGTTTCTTTACATAACTTTTTCTGAGTAGTAATATTTCCAATATTTTGTAATTTCAATATTATGCTTGTTCAAAATTGTTAAAGGTTTGCTTTCTGAAAAACAACTCTTAACACGCATGTTTTAATTGGAATAATGTATTTTAATGGCTGAAAACTATAAAATTGAATTGTAAAAAAATGGAGTTTTATATATATTTTGAGAAATTTTTATCAATTATAAAGTGGTATTTACATTTTCTTTTTGTAAATGAATACTATTAGAACGGCAAAATTTTTGAGTTGCATTTGTACGAATTTTTTATTTATTTGAGAGTTTTATTATTTCTTCAATAATAAATTTGTAAAAACGCCTTAAATTTCAGTAATTTTATCGAAACAAATTATTTAGGAATTATATATGTCAACAAAGCTTCGAAAACTTTTATTTTAATGTGCCGTTTGCTTCTAACCGTTTTGTCCCCTCATGAATGAGTGAGTGATTGAATGTTGGGTCTTATGGCGCAAGAGCCAAATTTGGCTATACTGCGCCACACGTTTGTTAAAACATTAAAACCATGTAAAAATACACATGAAAAATACAAGTACATAAAAATAATTATATATGTGCATGCCTGCATGCATATGTATAAAAAAATAAAGTTAAAGTTAAAACATTTTAAAAAGTCAAATTAAATATAAAAATCCAATTTTCTTTATAAAAGCAAATAGATTTTGTGGTGCGGAGATTCCCCCACCAAGTCAGATAAGGTTAAAACAGATTTATGAAAAAAGGTGATGCGATAAGTATTAAAAACGGGACAATCTATTAAGATGTGAAGCACAGTGTAAGAGACCTTGCATGACGGACATTCAGGAGCATCTTCACCCAACAATAAATGCCTGTGAGTGAAGCGAGTATGACGAATGCGAAGACGAGTCAATTGGACATCAGTTCTTCGCATTGGCATCACAGGCCATGCTCCTATGACAGGTTTCACAGAGTGCAGTTTGTTATCCAACTGCTGACTCCATGATTCCTTCCATGTTGTTAAGATATTATGCAGGATAACATGCTTCATATCCGATAGCAGAACCGCTAGCGGCAGATGGGTCGTCGCCGACTTTGCCGCGCTGTCCGCTTGCTCGTTGCCTATGATTCCTACGTGACTTGGTAGCCAGCAAAATACGATACCGAAACCCTTGCTGTACAGTCGACTCGTAATGTCGAGTATTTTACAAACCACTGGATGGCATCGATCGTTGAAGTTTTCAAGCGCTTCTAGTACACTCATGCTGTCAGTATAGATGCAGTATTTACGGGGCCTATTGGAGTCGATTAATTGAAGTGTACGAAAAATGGCGACAGCTTCAGCAGTGAAAACGCTGCAAGAAGTGTCGAGCCTATAAACGTGCATAATATCTTCAATCACGACTCCACAGCCAACGTAATCTGCACGTTTCGAACCATTAGTGTAGATGGTCGAATAACGACTATACTGACTGCGGTGGTAGGCGAAGATGCGTTGAAAAACGACAGGCGCTACAGTGGATTTACTGTAAGTGGCAAAAGGGATGATATAATGGGTCCCCTCATGAAACCAAAATATCTAACGGACATCCAAGGCATTACGTACGACATGCCTGCTTCATGTACTTCTTTCTATTAATCTACAGCTGAGAGTAAAAATTAAAACAGTTAAATATAATAAATTGATGTTATTTTTTTGTACAGATTACATATAACAAATTAGACATGTAACTAAACTCCTTTCACCTAAGGTTTTTCTGACATTTTTTTCAAATGTTCTTATGAAATAAGGTGTTTTTTTTTAATTTTCTATCCCTTAAGTCTGACAAATCATTTATTAACACAGTGAAAATTACTTTCACATGAAACAATAAACTCAGGTTATCTCGACATCTGTATGTTCAAGATTTCGAATATATTTCATGTAATTCTTCCAAATAAAACTATTTTCTCATTTTTTTAATTCACGATTACGACATATTAGTTCTACATTTGGATTTTTTCTTTAAAATATCGCACACACAGTGCCAAAGCACTAGATGTAATCCTAAGTTCTTTTCTTATTCTTAATAGTTTTCTTTAAAATAAATACAGTATCGCTTTGAATTTTTCTTTTTTTGGAAATAATATTATTTCAAAAAGGAAATTAATTAACAGTATAATTTTACATGACTTTCATAAAATCGAATATTTTAATACTAGCATATTTTTTTTAATTTTAAGGGAAACTGTTTTTAAGAAACTGTCTCTAAAAGAGGTAAGCAATATTTATAGGACAAAAATTTTTGAAATTTAAAAAAGTATGTCAAAAAGTATGTCTCATGTCAAAGTTGAATGAAGATTGTGAAGTTAATTTCAATGGAATTAGAAAGCATGTTGCGGTAGACCAAAATATAAATATGACAAGACAAATACATGGCTGTTTTGCAATATCCTACTGGAACTTTTGAAAGAGCAGAGAGAAAATGTGGGATTTACCTGTTCAAATTCCTTTCTTAAATTAATATGATAATTATAAAATTTTAAAAACAAATAAACAAATTAGATTTTGAGTAAAGTTGACGATGAAGAACATCGCTTACGTTGACGGATAATCATTCTGAGTAAACTTATATTAATAGCCATAGTAAAAGTTGGGGGAAAGTTACTGTGTGTTCATTTTTATGGAGAGCCCTCAGTAAAAATATACGGTTGTGAAGTTTGTTCATAATAATACAAACAATTGTAAAACTGAATTTTATTATACTTTTATTCAATTCAATTCTTCAACTGTACTGCCATCATAATTATAAAAAATATTTCAGAAAAAAATGAACTTTAAATATATTTTATATGATGTTAAATAAAATCTATTGTTGCAATCTCTCTCATTCATTATATAATATTCTTTTTATTCATATTTTGAAACAATGTTTTAAAAGATACATCTGATATTTTCTATCCATACAGAAGATCGTTCGCACTTTATAGGAAACAATTTTGTAATTTATTTTCTCGTTTGGGTTTTGAAATAAAACATTGGCAACTTCAGTTAATCGTCTTCTTATGTTTTCTTTTGATATTAGAATGTAAAATAAAATATTTATTTTAAAAATGGCTTCTTAAATTGATATAGGGCTCGAAGGTTACTTCACTGCACTCTCCGAGAAGAAATAGTAGTATCAACAATTTATAAAGCGGTGTAAAAATCTCAGTTACTGTATTTTAATTAAAAGATATTTATAATATATTAAATTTGAAAAGGAAAATAAAAACGTCTAGCTGAAAGTAAAAATGAAAACACATGGTCACGGAACTTCATCCTAAGACTGTTCAAATGCAAGCAACTGTTAAGATAAAGTAAAGTATATGATCTTAAAAGAAAATCCGCAGACTCAAAGATTCATTGGCATCGAAACTAGGAATGCTTGCCAGAACTGTAAGTAAAATCATTCACACATATTGAAAGTTAAAAAAGACGCTTAAACCTAAGAAAATCACCTGCGTTTTTTAAAAATATTCCTGAAAGAAAAGCAAATATTAGAAAAATATATTAAAAAAATACCTCGCTGCTGCAAAATGGAAATTTGTGGTTACATTCAATGAGGCAAAAGTATATTCAAATGATTGTAATAAGAGAATATTTTCAGTTTCTATCGTTCAACGAATGGGAATGACCGTATAAAATGGTTTCCCCAGTGGTAAAGTAAATTTAATGATAAAGTTCCTTAAGGCATTCATGATAATTGCAGGAATTTCTAACGGTAAATTAAAAATCAAAAAAGTGTCACGTAAAGCCAAAATTGATTGTCGTCTCATTCCTTCAAATACTTCTGGATGCGTATCGTTTAATTTAAAACAGTCCATTTATGCCGCTTATTTGCAAAATAGAGTAAATTATACAAAACGGAGAATGAATAACAGTGGTTAATAGTAGAGTAACCTTTTCTTAGTACACCCATGAAAATTTTTCTTCGTTCCTCTTGAACCATTTCACAAAGTTCATCCAATGTGTGTGTGTGTTCTTAGATGCCGTTTTCCTAAGGCTCGTTCTAATAAACCGAAAGCACAAAAGTTGTTGAAACATGAAGGTATTTTCCAAGTACCTCATCGAATGGGATATAATTCATTCCTGGTGTTCTGCTTGTGATTCTATCTTTGCTAAATAAGCGGCAGTTGACTAAGACATTTGATTAGAGGCTTTGCCCATATGAACTTCAACTTTATTTATGTCCTTTCCATATAAGGTTGGAATTTCTTCTGTAAAAATTGGGTCTAAAATATTCTGCTGATAACAAAGGGAATAAAGTTTGGCTTTACTTTAGACTTTTTTTATTTTTAATTTGCCGTTAGAAAATCCTACAACTTGCATGAATTACTTGAGAAACTTTACCATTAACTTTACTTTACCACTGGCGAAACCTTTTCATATGTTCATTCCCATCAGTTGAAGAATAGAAAATGTGTGTGTGTGTGAAAATCTTTTATTACAGTCATTTAAATACACCATGTCTCATTGAATGTTATCACAAATTTCCATTTTTCAGCAACGAGGTATTTTTTATATAATTTTCTACTTTTTGTTTTTCTTTCAGGAACATGTTTTAAAAAATGAGACGGTTTTTCTTAGGTTTAAACGTCTTTTTTAACTTTAAATCTGTGTAAATGATTTTGATTACAGGCAATCCTAGTTTCGATGCAATGAATCTTTTAGCTGTCGAATTTTCTTTTAGGGTCAGAGACTTCACTTTCTTGACAGTTGCTTGAATTAGAACAATCTTAAGATAAATTTCCGTGGTCATGTTTTCATTTTTACTTTCAGCTAGATGTGTTTTTTCCTTTTCAAATTTAATATATTATAAATACCTTTTATTGAAATGCAGTAACCGAGATTTTACACGGCTTTATAATTTGTGGACGCTAATATTTCTCCTAGGAAAGCACAGTTACGTAACATTTGAGCCCTATAGCAATTTATAAGAAGCCTTTTTTTAAAAAAAATATTTTATATTTTACATTCTAATCAAAAGAAAACATAAGCAGACGATTATACTGAAGTTGCCAAAGTTTTATCTCAAAACGCAAACGAGAAAATAAATTAAAAAATTGTTTTCCATAAAGTGCGAACGACCTTGTGTAGGGATAGAATATATCACAAATGTACCTTTTAGAACATTTTTTTTAATATGAAGAAAAATGAACAATATATATAACACATACGAAAGATTGCAAAAATAGCTTTTATTTAATATGGTATATAAATATATTAATAGTTAATTTCTGAAATTATTGTTATAAATATGATTGCATTACAGTTGAAGAAGTAAATAAAGTAAAAATATCATCAAATTCCCCCCGTTTTCCTATTGTTGATATTATTATGAACACACTTAACAGCCATATATTTTTAATAAGGACTTGCAACTGTTACTATGACTAATAATATACGTTTACTCTGAATAATTATTCGTCAACGTAAACGATGTTCTTCATCGTCAACTTAATTCGAAATCCTATTTTGTTTATTTGTTCCTAAAATCATATAGTTACCATGTTGAATTTGAGGAAGGAATTGGAACAGATAAATCATATTTTTTCTCTCTGCTCTTTCCACGGTTCTAGTAGTAAATAGCAAAAACAGCCATATATTTTTCATATTAATAATTTGGTCTACCACAACAGGCGTTCTAACTCCATTGTTATTAACTTCACTAAGATGACCAGCCATTCTCCTTTAGGGAGA
>BMAU01010370.1:0-10703 GCA_019973935.1 Trichonephila clavipes | reverse complement strand
TTAACGATAAAGTCAAGTTGGCAAATGCCTAGCTACTTTCGTAGCTCGAGCTTTATTAGAGCTTTGTAAGACCCGCCGTGTAGGGGAGAAATGCACTTTAATACTTTATCCAACCACATTATGATTTACTGCAGTTTTTTTCATGCAATTTTTTTGGATCACTACATGTACAAATTAAGGGATATACATAAACAAAATACTCCACTTTGGAAAATTTAATCCGTTGAGCTAATAAATTAATTAAAGTTATTCCACTGTAAAATTAATTATGTACACAGTTCACTTAAAATAAGTAGTCAAATCATTTTCCAAGGTCTTCATTAACATACAAAAAATAAGACAATTAAATTTTGACAAACTATTTTTTCCGCTATAATACTCATCATGGAACCCGTGCTGCTATATATCTTGGAAGAGTGGATTTCAAAGAATATTCCTGCTAAGTATTGGTAGAATATTCCTTCTAAGTTGGTGTGGTGTGGTAGTTAGGGGAAGAGGGTGCCAGATCAGGTGTCTTCCACGTCACTTGACCATGGTTCAAAATTACGTGGTCCATTGCCAAAAGCCCTCATGTAGCTGAACAGTGCGACGTTAATATTCACTCGTTCCAAAAGATACAGTACAGTAGTTTTAATTATTTTTATAAAAAATGCAAGCCTATTCAATCTGCCTATTCAATTAAAATTATAGTGTTATAATTAACTACTAACCACAAACAAATTTTGAAAATTTGTCCAAATGATTCAGTGTGAAAGAGAAAGTTTATTTACTTTAAGTATCAGAACTGATAAAAGCATTTATTTGGAAAAAAGATCAATTTCTTACTACCAAATGTGCATAATAAAATGTTAAAAAGAACATTAAAATAAAGAGAGATTTATAACAACCTCTCCCTTCAAAACTTAGTTTGATTCTGAAATAAAAAAAATAAGCATTATATCAGAGGAATTAATTAGAAGCGAGGACCTTGCGTAGCCAAAACAAAAATGGTTTTTCACAAACAAAAGATAGATATATGCAGACGTGGGTTGTTTTTTTTTGCAGCGCATGCCAGAATTGCTAGCAGATGACAGAATTTTTTCCTACTTACTTGACAAATATCGTTATATTTTGGTTGATTGATTGATTGAATATTAACGTCGCACTGTTCAGCTACACGAGGGCTTTTGGCGACGGACCACGTAATTTTGAACCATGGTCAAGTGACGTGGACGACACCTGAGCTGGCACCCCCTTCTCCTAACTACCACACCACACCAACGGGAGGACGTTTCAGTTCTCGACAGATTTAACGTGCATCGCTGCCCTACACGGCGGGTCTTTAGTGGTACTGGGCTCGAACCTGTGACAAAGCAAGCCACAGTCCGATACCTATACCACTCGGCTACCGCGGCCACTCGTTATATTTTGGACACTTCATACAATATCTTTATAAATTATAGTTTATGCTATAAATTATAGCCTATGTGCTATTCTGATGTATAAGCTATATTACTGTAAAGTTTCATTAAAATCCATTCAGTAGTTTTTGCGTGAAAGACCAACAAAGATTTTCACAAACTTTCGCATTTATTATATATATTAGATTGAGAGTTCTGAGGAAATTTAAACTGATGCAAAATAAAAATAATTCAGGTGTGCTGCCCTCTATAAGTAGTTGTAGAAACTACATTAAAATCTGTTACCTTGGCAACAGATTTCTGGAAGATTCCGGACAGCCTAAGCCAGGGGTGGCGAACCTTTTTGGGTCAACGTGCCATTTTTTCTAAAAAAACGTTTAATGAGTTATAGGCGTGCCATCAAATAATTTTGACTGTGATTATTGAAGAACTAATAAAACTAAATACGGACAAATCAAAATTCTTTATTTAATACGAAAAAATACATTTTGCACTGTATAGTAGTAAATGTTTTAGTTATATACTTGTAATTTAAATTAAAGTAACATTAGTGTGATTTCTGCTGTTGTAGATTAGATGATAAATAAATTATAAGATGATAAGATAAATAGATTATAAGATGTTACTTTTAGAGAGTAGAATGCATGCTGAATTAGAGTCGTCTGTTAAACGGTTTCTAAGCGAGTCTTTGATGTTATTTATCTCTGAAAATAATGACTCACAGACAAAGGTAGATGAAAATATGGTTAAAATAGCATACGCCAACTTCTTCAAACAGTTAAATGCGTCTGGAATCGAATTCCGTTTCCAAAAAATTTCGTTACTGGTATTTTTACTTATATTGCGTGTCAATCTTTCTGCTTCAATCAATTCCAACTTTTTCCTTGTTTCAATAAACTTTTGAATCCATATTGAACTAGACTGGAAATCAATCAGTTGCATTTCAAGTTCTTCAATTTCCAACCAATCGAATTGAGACAAGTTCAGTTTATCAAACGAAATCACATCAGGGTACATAATAAATTTGAACGCTTCCGATAATTCCTTGAACTGAGAAAATCTCGCTGAAAATTCTTCGATTAAAGAATCCATTATGGAAATAAAGTCATCAATAACTTTTTCTTCATTTCCTTTCTCTTGGGCATCTAAATCTTTGATATATTTTTTTCAAGTTTGGGAAGTACTTGAGTTTTTTGCAATAATATCGTTTTTGAAAACATATAGTTTAGTTTCAAAAGCGCGAATGAGATCCATCATGACAATAACTGTTTTATTCTGGCCTTGAACCTTCAATGTTCCATTCATTGAAATGTTGGCATATGTCTGTAAAAAATATCAATTTTAAAAGCCACATAATATTCATCAACTGTGGGTATTGTTCAATTTTGCTCTCATTTTGTAGAAACAGTCTGATTTCTTCCAAGCAATCAACAAATCTTTGAAGTACGTTCCCGCGGCTCAACCAGCGAACACATTGCTATCATTATTAAGCCATTATACTCCGAATTGACTTCATCCAACAAAGCATCAAACTTTCGTTTATTTAAAGCCTGTGACGATATGAGGTTGACTATTTTTGTGACTAAAGTTATTACATTATCAAGAGATGTTAAACCACTCTTTGCACATAAGGCTAGTTGGTGAATAATGCAGTGGCATTCAAGAATCGAATGTCCTACGTCTGTTTTAAATAAAGAAATGAAATAATTTTTTTGCCTACCAGATTTTGAGTACCATCAGTGGTTACTGAAACAATTTTTTTCAAATCAACTTCTTTCTCAGCAAGCGAATTTCTTACTGCCGTACAAATATCTGTGCCCTTTGTAGTTGTTAACAACGATGTTATCGCAATTAATTCTTCCTTAATGATGTTTCCTACACAATATCGAGCAAAGACAGCTAAACGTGCCGATTTAGTAATGTCAATACTTTCGTCAAGACATAGCGATATAAAAGGAGCAGAGTTAATGTCATTGTTTTGTTGATCTGTAACATTTTCTGCCAATTTCAAGAGATTCTATCTTTCATTGTGTTTCTAGATAGAGGAACATCTTTGATGCGCTGAATTATCTTATCTTTATTATCAAAATCATCAAAAAGTGAGGGCGCACATGCCAACCAAACTTCCTTCAAAAACTCTCCCTCTTGAAAAGGTTTACCATGCCGAGCAATGGCATTTGCTGCCGAGTAACTTGCCTCACTTGTGTGACAATTTCTGCTTACATATTTAAACATAGACGTCGACTGCTTATTTCTGTCTTTTATTGCACTTGCAA
This sequence comes from Trichonephila clavipes, assembly GCA_019973935.1. Classification (NCBI taxonomy): domain Eukaryota; kingdom Metazoa; phylum Arthropoda; class Arachnida; order Araneae; family Nephilidae; genus Trichonephila; species Trichonephila clavipes. Next base: position 7,027 of record BMAU01010370.1, on the reverse strand, counting down.
TTCATTCTTTTTGCTGTGATTCGCTTTTTTCACAAAAGGATTTGTGATTTGTTTCAAAATGCCGTTTTACGGACGATGTTCTGCATACCACTGTTCCAGATCATAAAACACACACCGCTTTGTCGCCTTTATTGATCATGCCATATTTCTCAGCCCACCAAGTTTGAAATTCTCTGCTACACTTACTATCTTGCACTTTTTATTTTTTGTTGAACTAGCCATGTTAAATAGCAGTTAAAAGTCGTAAATTTAACACAAAACTTTAAATGTGCAGTTGTGTCGATGAAATTGACTATTCTACGTGCTCTCGCTTGATTCCTCCCCGCCAAAAAAACCCTTTTTACTGACTGCGCACGACTGCGGGCTCATGGGCAGATTTATTTGTTTTTAGGAAATTGAGTGCTTGTACGAGATTTCTGCAATGTCTGCTCTTTCGCTTTTGTCTGAGGTCATTAAAATTCTTAAAAATAAAGCAGTGAGAGTTATTTTACCAATTAGACTTACAAGACAAGAATTAGATCACATTAATAAATTAGATGTATACAAGCTGAACTATTAATGTAAACGTTAGAATATGTTTTTAAACAACTTGAATATATTTAGAAATAGTTACATACACACACTATGCGTAGATAAACTTTGCACCATTAGCAATTTATAATATACGAAGTATTTACGCAAGACATAACAAACAAGTCTGCTCCCCGACTTGTCGGCGTCGCAACGGATCACTCGCGTATGTTCATAATACTTCATAGTAAACTTAATTATTTTAAGCTAAAATGCAAATCTTTTTTGATCGATGGTGTGCCCAAAATATTCTGTCGCGTGCCATCATTGGCAAGGGTGCCATTGGTTCGCCATCCCTGGCCTAAGCTGTTGACAACAGTTGTGCGAGGCGAGGGGATATTTTTCAAGGATAAAGAGGCGGAGCTAAAATAGATCAAAATTCCTTCTGCGTAGTCAAGAAAATTTCTGGAATTTATCGATTAGGAGTTCGACGAATTTCATACGAATTGAAAACAGACTCTCTTATTGAATCAAGTTAATTTTTTCTAATTCACTTCAATAAACGCTGGAATGGGTATATTTCTGACCAGTTGTAGTTAAATGTACCTACTTTTTAAATTGAAATAGATTTCCAAAGCTGTTTATTAAGCGACACTAAGAATACTTTATGAAATAGAATAAAAATATAATTTTTTTCAATGAATTTTTAAATACTCACTCAGTATGTGAAAGTCTAAAAAGAGAAACATAACTACATTAATTCAGAAAAGCCTAAAAATTTCTGAAATAGATAATGGTTGTATGGTTTAACGACGTGGTTCTCAAATTTTTTGACATCCAACTTCTAGGTTGAAAGGCTAATATTTCACGAAACCTTTAAAAAGAATACAAAGATATTAAGATAGGATATTTTTTAACTATTAATATAGTATAAAAATAAGTATTTTCGCTTCTTAAAATTTTATTGCTTTGTAACAGCTTTGATTATGCTACATTGTTTGGAAATGCGAAAAAAAAGAAAATATATTCACAACTTTGCTTAGAAGAATACGATGACTTAAATTAAGATATTAGCTTTATTGATATCTATTTTCAGTTCATTATTTTAATGCGTTTTTTTCTTTCTTTCTGTTTTACTTTTTTCATATCTTCCCTCTCGGTAGAATTAATAAGAGTAATGTCCATTTATGTATGTAGAATCTGTTTCGATGCTGCTGGCATTAGTCTGATATGTTCTGGGTTAAACAGTCCTGATACATGAAAAGTATACTTTAAGGAACGCATTTTCAAGTGAAATTAGTTACATCTGACCTTAAGAAAAAGAAAAGGAAATATTAAAAGAATTTCCACGTAAATTACCCGTGAGTAGAAAATTAAATTCCAAGATATCCGTTAAGTGGTTTTTTAAAACTGCATTTATTTTGAAATCTTGGTTATATTTTCTTCAGCTACTTTTCGTTATCCAATCCAGCATTATTCCTGATAATGATGAAGTGATTACATCATTCTCTTGCTTAGGAAGGTATGGGCTTAAATATTTCAAACAGATTGCGCAAGAGGGAGCCACCAAAATAGTGAATTTTTTTCTTTTTACTATTATTAGTTACATTTCTAGCTATATTATGCTATATCCATTTGAAATCCAAGCAATTTGTAAATAGTAATAGACGGAGAAAAATATAATGTAAGCTGAGACGTGATATGGATTTCCTTGATTTTTAAAGAAGAGAAGAGATAGATATATTCTTTCCAAAAAGATAAAACAAGGCTTAACAAGATAAAATAAAAGGCAAAGGACTATTTTAGAGAATAATCCATTATTTGTTAGGTTTTCGTACAATTATCTCATGCAAATATGAGATAAAGTGAAAAAAATAACGATTAGTCAAGAGTATTTTCTCTATAATTCAAGTATAACATCAACTTCTGTAAATAAAGAAAACGTTTCTTTCATGTACAAGGATATAATAGACTAAAAGGTGAAAAATATAAAATAACTATTAACATTCCCTTCAAAACGATACAAATATTACAAACGGTCACTTACATGGTCTGTCTGAACAAGATCATCCTGTATAATATGTTAAAATAGAATGAGGAAAATAACTTTGATTCTCCCTGAGTAAAGGTCCTTGTATCTCTCATTCTTAATGTGCTCTTATTATTTCAACATGTATTCGCAGGCTCTATTGATTCTATTGTATCTTAAATCTATATTGTTTTGTATAATTAGCTATTAAAAGAATTATTCATATATATATTGGCTATTAAACGTGTGTTCATATACACTGCTGGACAATTGCTAAGGACGGATAACACTATCATCCATAGCAACCACAAAATGAAAGGAAGCAAATTGTGGAAAATTAGAATAAGTGCGGGATATTAGTAAGAAGAGAAGTATGAGTATGCAAATTTTTTTCCCACGTCTGTTCATCACGTGATAGCGTTCATAAGAGCTTTAAAGGTTTTGACGCGTGTGGACAGTTATTGTTTCAAGTCAAAGTTTTACAGGAAAGATTTAATAGACGAACTTAAAATTTTTGGCATGTCTTCCCGACATCACATAGAGGATTTTATGCGTGGCCGAATTATTGGAAATATCGAAGAAGGGCGAAAAATAACAGATGTTGCCAGGGAGTTCGACATCGCTCACAGCGTTGTTTCACGGCTGTGGAAGTCATTTAAAACTACTGGAATGTGTAGTAGATGGCACGGGGGAGGTCGTGTTAGAAGTACGACGCCTGCAGAAGACAGATATATCGTCCTATCAGCAAAAAGGAACAGGCGCACCACAGCTCAGCAGGTGGCAAATCAGTTTCTTGCTGAGTCACGAAAGCAGATCTCCCGAAAAACTGTTGCCAGACGTTTGAGGGGAGGAGGACTATACGCACGCAGACCTGTTGTGTGTGTCCCATTGACCTGACAGCACCGTACTGCCCGTTTGCGATGGTGTCGTGAGCATCACAATTGGACTGAACAGGAGTGGGCATGTGTACTATTCTCAGATGAGAGTAGGTTCAGTCTGTCATCGGATTGTAGACGCCAACTGATCTGGCACGAGAGTGGTACTGCTTATCGTCCAGAAAATATCCAGGAAAAGGACCGATATCCGACATGCAGTATCATGGTGTGGGCCGGCATCATGATCAATGGCCGCACGCGCCTACATGTGGTTGCGAATGGGACTATGACGGGCCAACGATACATTGATGAAGTTCTACTTTCTCATGTTCGTCTTTTCCGTGGTGCTGTCGGTGATAAATTTGTTTTTATGGACGACAACGCAACATGTCATCGAACACTCGCTGTTCAGGATTGTCTAGACAGCAAGGGTATTCAACGTCTCGTATGGCCAGCGCGTTCTCCAGATATAAACCCCATTGAAAATGTGTGGGATGCTTTGGGGAGGCAAGTTGCTGGTCGAAACTATCCTCCGACAAACAAGAACACCCTCATCCGTGCACTCACAGAGGAATGGGATAAATTGCCTCAACAGCTGCTGAAAAATGTTGTGCAAAGTATGGTACGACGTGTGGAATGTTGCATCACACTCCACGGTGAACATATCCCGTACTGATACCTTTCTTTAATGTGCCTGCTGACTTTTAGATGCATTGTTCCATTTCTCCGTATGCAGATCAAATGGACATTTTTTTTTTCTTTCAGATGTTTCATAGCTTTTGTACTTTCCAGAACAATAAATATTCTTTATTCTAATGTCTGAACAGTGCGGCAACTATATTTTATCCTACTAGGCCTCATGTCTAGCTTAAGGTATCCGTACACCTTCGAAGAAAATTTTTTTAAAAACTGTAATATTTGCTATTAAATTATTTTTTACTGATGAAATATAACTTAAAACTATGAAAATACATTTAATATGTTACTTGTAGTACATAAAAAATTTTAGGGAGTAAAGCATAGTGTAAATAGTAATTAAATTGATTATTAGAATAACGCACATAACTCAAATGTAAAAAAAATAAAATTTGATGATGATCAAAAATTTTTTAGGGCTGGTCCTGATGATAATCAATTTTTTTTATCAAGTTTCGAGTAAAAGAACATTGAAAAATCCTTAAAAATTATTACGAGCATGATATATACCTTAGTTACTAAAAACATATCAACTATATAGTTATGAAAGTAGTAGGGGTTCTTTAAATCTATAAAACAAATATATTTATAAAATTTGAACTAATTTGGTTCACAACTTTTTCTGATATTTACGTTGTCAGATGTCAATACGTTAAACAAATTCATTTTGAGATAAATCAGAAATAAACTTTGAACTGCAAATTTTAATATTAAACACAATTTGATATACTTAAAATGCTCCTGATTTATAAATAACACCTTCTTTACTCTCTAAAACATTGATTTTTTTTCCCTGTACCTCTTAAAATTTTTCTACGCTGCTTTACATTTGGTGTTGAATGTCGTTCTGCGTGGTTAATTCTATTGATGTCAAGATGTTTGTATGCTTTTAAAGTAAAATAACCAGGAGTTATATTAAGTTTTTTAAAAATTTCAACACAACCCTTGTATCCATCATTAAATTGGATCACAGCATCCAATGCACCAGATTTTAAAATTTTGAGGCACACGAAAACTTCCTTGGGTACTCTCTGCCATATAACGCCATTTAAACACTCGTTTAAATTTTGTGTTTTGCCATGCAGGCATTTAGTAAGCCATGCAGGCATTTTCTTTGGTACACAACTCTAAATATGTAGGCTTAATCGTGTTTAGTACTTCATTTGATAAGCCTTTATATTTTTCGTTTGGCTTTTTGCCACAAGACAGTGCTCGCTGGTAGTAGCACCAACTATCTTTTCCGATGGGACACTGCCCATGCATCGGTTTCTCGACACTTGATGAACAATGAAACAAAGACGCAATAACATTTTGCTGAAGACCGGATATGTTTCCAACATTGCTACGAACAACAATCCCATAATAGTTTTGCAATCGGTCAATAAAAGAGTCGGTGAGTTTGCCTTTACCAGACAGATTTTTATTTTTAGACTTTAGTTTGCGCAATCTCGCACCTACTCTCTTTTGAACATGACCAATGCATTCATATTTTGTGACGCTGTCCTTCCCATAAGTATCTTTGACACTGTGATAAAGCCCTTAGAGTCCCCGTCACCATAATAATGTGCATATTTAAGGCCTCGTTTGACAATAGAACGTTGGAAGATTCTCGTAGCACCAACAGCTTCCATTTTTAGCGCAGAACCTTGAAAATTGCTATGGCACACGTGATCTGCTGCAAAAGTTTCCGACTCAATGCTTCTAGGCATTTTAGAAATCTTTCTGCAGGTGGGACAATATGACGACATTATATATTTCAATGTCTACTACTTTACCAGTGTCAACTGACAAAGCTGCGACACACCCATTCATGGAAGAGTAACCTCTACGCTGCCACGTTCCATCAACTGAAATGCCACATTCAACAATTTTATTTTTAGTAGGATGTAGCACTAACAGTTCTCTCTCAGAAGCTGCTTTTTACATTGATAGTTCACTAACGTCTGAGTTCACTAACATGAGTTTATTCTCATGATTAGTGTACGCAGTTTTACTGAGCCTGGGTAAATTTAACGTACCATATAATTTAAACCCAGCAGAAAAACATTTCCCAATTTGTCTCATACCATACACAAATCTTGTATTTACTTCAGGACAGTTTAAAGTTTTCTTTGAACTAGAAAACCCTGAGTAAAAGTCACAATGTTTACACTTGATAACAAAATTTGAGCACAAACCATATGTGGAATCCTCAGAAAGCAGGATACCTTCTTCGAAACATCTTGGGCAGCAAAGTTGTAAAAACAAATTTAAAAGGACTTCCATATCAATTATTCTGTTACCAGTAAGTGGTTTACGTTGATATATTCTGCTATTTCTTCATCAAAGGCAGCAGGTATTTAATTTTTGAAGAACTGGCGTTGGTAGATGTTGCGCTGCTATTTTTGAATGTTTAATGGTAGATCCTTTTACTAGAAATTGGCGTTTTCTCTTTGCACTAACTCTACGTTTAGCATTACCCATTTTAAATGACAAAATTAAAATTTTCTGCTATAAAAAGGATTAAACAAAAGCTTATAAAGAGCTACGCAATCATAAGCAAATGTAAACAAACAGTAAAGCACTCTATTTTCTTGCCAGATTCTAGATAAAAATATAAACAAAAACCTGTTGCCAATTATATTCTTGATAATTCTGAAAACTCAAATTCATATTTTAAAAAGTTTAAATTTCATACTATTGCATATTTAAACGATACTTTGAAAAATAAAAATGTCAACAAACATTTTTTCTACTTCGCAATGCAGACTTGTACTTCCGGGTTCAAAAAGGTGCTATCGAATGAAACTCAAATCCCCATAACTCAAGTTCTAAATAAGATAGAAACAAAATTTAAACACCATTTTAAAGAAAAAGTTCATATTTTCAAATAACATTTAAATTAAAAAATCGAAAAATGTGACGAAAATGACGTTTT
>BMAU01010363.1:0-14562 GCA_019973935.1 Trichonephila clavipes | reverse complement strand
ATATATATATAAGCTCTTCCTCATTACAATAGAGTATTCTGCAGATTAAAAAAACTAAAGTTTTCTCTTAGATTCAAAGCACAATATGCTTAAAAGATGCTATGAATCAATCAATCAATATCAACCAAACACAGTTTTTTATGTGCTTTATTTGTCGAACATAGTTCCTTATCATATATAACATGTTCGAAATTTCAAAACTATATTCCATAGAGCAATGGTTCCCAACCCCTGGGCTGCATAAAAATCATTGAATTATTTCCTTTTTTATTTACTGTGGTGTATTTCTTTTCGGGTTTGCGGGACTTTATAAGGAAATCACTTTATATCCCATGTTAAATCACTTTATACTGACCTCACCCTTTTAGTGGATCACTGTAAAATTATCAAACGTTGATCAGTCTGCGGCAATAAAAAGTTGGGGAGTACTGCCATAGAGAGTAGTTCATAGCTCCATAGAGTACTTATCCATGAAGTGCATATTCTAAAATTCTTAAATTATTATTAATATTTATGCAGTAGTTGAAACTCAAACAGATGAAATTCTTCCTCAAAATTATAAATTGGATGATAGAATAAATAGAATAAAACGGGAATTATTGTATAATTATTTATTATATAAAATGGAATTATTATTAGCATTTATACCGTAAATGGAACTAAAAAAGATCAAATTATTCTTAAAATAATAAACTGCATTTTATAGAATTAATCGAACTAGGGTGTTGTGTTCTTTCAAACTGATTTTTTTTTTTTTTTTGCTTTTTCAAGTGAATATAACCAATGTTTTTGAAATGTAATTTACAAAAGAACTTTAAGAATGATCTGATCTCCACTTTTGTATGCAAATTCCTCTCATACTTTGTTTGAAAAATAATTAAGTATTCAAAACCACACAAATTATTGTTAACTGTGGCCATAGCACTCGTTTGTGCTGCACAATTAAATTATATAAAGCGGTTAATAATTATGATGGGCTTTCTTTTCATACTGTTTCTTAAAAGAGCAACCACTAAAATACATTTATGATAGCTTGTCAAAAACCCGCTTATAGCCAACTGGAATGATTTTGAAAGCGGTCTCAATCGTCAGCGCAATATGCCAACATGTTATACCGGCAGATATGCCAAACATGCGATAAACCGTCAAGACACAGCTATGCAAAGGTTCTGGCAATAGGGATTGCTACTGAGAAAAACTTATCTAGAAAACAGAGGTTCCCAAAACGTTTTTGTCTCATCGACCCTTTACCATATTTTTCGTGGTTTGGGGTAGACCTTTGCTTCTCTACCTAATATTAAATATTTACTAAATTTTTCTAACTTTAATGTCTCTTTTGGCAGCTGGGTATGAAGCTACTCACTTTAAAAAGTTAGTCTCAAATTTCTAATAACGAGCGAAGTATAGTGTTTGAACCTAAAAAAGACACATGTTAAATAATTAAATTACAATTTAATTAATAAATACATAAAATAACTGATCAGCAAACAAATGCTTTTAATGAGTGGACGAATCTGCGTTTCAATTACAAATTCTTCAAACATTTGGTATCAGTCTTGTCAGATTTCCTTCAATACTAAATCTCCCCTCTGTTAGTAGTGACCAGTCCCTCCCCCTTCTTTCTTTTCTTCTCTCTTTGATCTATATGAATCGGCCGCATTGTTAGAAGCAACGTTATTGTTATAAAATTGACGAACGTCGGTGTCCCTGGTTTTATTCCTCATAGCTACCGTTCTCGTAGGAACACGGGATAAAAATACTGCGCCCTATGTTACTCGCTGATAATGTTAGAGTTTTCGTTAGTGAAATAATTTTAAAATCGGTTAAGAGGTTTAGGCGTAAAAGCGTAAATGAATAACAAACTCGGCTTTCAGATTTATAATACACTGGCCTCAAAAAAGCGAAAAAGGTACAACATGTTTTTCGAAGCTCACCATAAAAACATGGCAGTACAATAAATGCATAGTTTACATGAATGATAATAACGGAACTTTAAAAACATTAATGCAAAAACGATTGCCGCTAATTTCTATCATAGAAAAGAACTATATTTATGAGTGAGAGAAAAATATGCAAATATCAAGCTTTCGTACTTTGTGTGTTAAGTTGTGTTGATTTTCAACAGTTGTTGGCAGTTTCGGTGACAATAGTCAATAGAGTTTATAAAATGTCTCAGAGACGTCGCTTGGCCAAATTCGTTAAGGTGGCGGGTGGGCAGTTGGATGGATGGAAAATGGGATTGTCGCAGGCCGGGATGCTGCCAGACGTCTCAATGTGTCTCCCTAGTGTTGTTCAGCGACTTTGGGATCAATACCAATCCGAAGATTCTGTGTCCAGAAGACCTGTTCCAGGCCGACCACGAGCTACAACACCTGCAGAAGACCGTTTTCTAGCTCTTTCGGCACGAAGGAGAAGAACTACTTACTGTGCCGCAGCTCGTTGCAGACCACTTTCAAGCATCGAAGAAGAATCTCCGCTACTGCGGTGCGAAATCGTCTTCACAATGTGCAGGTCTGTATGCAAGAAGACCAGTTGTGTGCGTTTCCTCAACGGACGACAGCTAGCGAACCCGCTTATGCTGGGCAAGAAACATGTTTCTTGACGCAGCAACAATGGGCTTCGTGCTGTTCACAGACGAGTCCAGATTTACAATGGAGAGTGATTCAGGGCGTCTACTGATCTGGAGGGAACAGCGCACTAGATACCATCAATCCAACACTGTTGAAAGACACAGTTATAGAGGTGGTGGAATCCTGGTTTGGGCAGGGATCTCAGCTCTCGGTGGCCACACTGACCTGCATGTGTTCCATGGAGGAACTGTAACTGGTCTTAGATATCAGGATGAGATCCTTGATCCATATGTCGCCCATATGCCGCTGCTATTGGTAACGACTTCATTCTGATGGATGATAATGCACGACCTCACCGAGCTCGGATTGTTGATATCTGGAGGATCACGGTTTGGAACGAATGGAATGGCCAGCTAGATCTCCGCGACCGAACTGATAGAACATCTTGGACCATCTCGGGCAGAGAGGTTGTTGCTTTAAACCTCCTCCAAGGTCGTTAGCATGAGCCGAAAACAAGGCTTCTTACCTCTGTGCCCGGTCGCGCTTCCTATTCCGGTGTGCCCGACAATCCCATTGTAAACAGCACGGGAAAACGATGCGCGCGCCGGTCGCATTCGAGTTAGGGGTGGACACATCTCCTAATTAGGAACCCATTTTTTGTAGTGCTTGTTTATGCCATTTTACCATATAACACTGTGGATGTGGCTGTTTTCTCCAAGAAATGGACTTTTCCGCAGAGATTGCTTTTTTGTTATAAATCGTTTTTGCAATACACTTATACAAATTTCATGACGCATTCACTAAAAAACTATTTAATGCACATATCCTACAAATGTTTTGTTTCTACATTCATTCGCATTTGCAAATTAGACTGCAGAAAACCTAGTTGTACCCTTAACTTTTTGAGGCCAGTTGCTTTATTACCAGAAGCGATAAAAGTATTTATTTTTGATACAAGGACCAATTTGTTACTACCAAACGTGCATTAGAACGTGTAATTATCAATTTTAGGTGATAATGGCTTTCATTACATAAAATATAGATATATGTTGTCGCGGGCTTTTGTATACGTGATTATATAAGTATAACTCTAACGGTTTTTGCAGTGCACGCTAGAATAGCTTGCAGATGGCAGAAATTTTTCCCACTTACTTGACATTTATCGTTATATTTTTTGGACACTTATCACAATATATTTATAAATTATAGCCTATTTGTTATTCTGATGTATAAGCTTGTATTATACGATAAAGTTTCATTAAAATCCATTCAGTTGTTTTTGTAAAGAATAACAAACATACATACGTCCATACAAACTTTCTTCCTTTAACTTATCGTTTAAGTAAGGGATTGGATTAAAAAAATGTGCAGACTAAGGTTGTGCGAGACCTGCTAATTTTTTAAGTTAAATGTTAACACATTTCGCTTAACTTTTCAAATTATATATAATTATATTGCCATGTATAATTTGTTGCACGAAACCCAAAGACATCCTGTATTTCCATTCCTGACGGCCACACAAAAAACAAGAGCACCAATGAAGTTGCACAATTTTTGTAATACTGTTTGGAAACATCTGTATGTGTGCTGATTTTGTTGGGGGTTGATTCACGCAACATTTCCTAAGATCCACGGTTATAGTCATATACTGGTAGTGTAAGTTGCTTGAAGTGAAAACTAGTCTGTGAAGGAATAAATTGTCTGTTGTGAATGATTGGATAGCAGACACATCATTTAAAAGATTTTGATCACATACAAGTAGCAGGAAAAGCTAGAAGAATGCGACAAATAACAGAATTTTCGCGGGAATTCAAAATTGCCAACAATATTTGAGAACAGTTTTTTTCCAAGCAAGTGGAATTTCTAGCAGGAGTAAAGTTGCAAGGTCATCCCTTGCCATATTATGACTGGCTAGGTGACCTCGTATCGCCTTCTAGCACAATACTGTAAACCGCGGCACTACATAGCTTTGAGTGACGACCAAGTTAATTGCTAATCAATACTCTCCTTACCTAAACGCTGCATTACTTTAGCCTTTTTTACTCTTATTGAACTACTGTGTGACTTATGTCTAAGACTATAGGAAGCCCCAGCGTGTTAGTTATTGGTATACTTTTTTTTCATAATATCATTATTATTGATCATTAATCCCGAGCACAAAAAAAATGACTATTGCTTATTTGACTTTTATTTGAAGTTGTTTATTTCAAAAATAAGGCAAGATTTTGTTTTTATAAAATGAGCTGAATTTTAACAGTTAAACCTTTGCAGATACTGGAGATCCATAAGTATGAGAGCCATTTCTCATTTGAGGCACCATCTTAGCAGCTGCTCGCGAAAGCTGCCAAATGTGTTCAAGTTTTCGTTGGATGCTGAATCATTGCCGTGGATTTTACTTTTGGAAGAGATTACCAGAGCTTCTGACTCCGATACTAAAGGGATTTTGCATGCCACGTAATCCCATGCGTGGCTATGATATCGATCCAGAAAAGATTCATCGACTCTTGGTAAGGATGGCAAAACCCGCAAATTTGGGCTTGCGAGACGAGCTATCGCCTTACCTCCTAAGCCACCGAGCACTAGGCGACAAACACTCATGTATGCTTTGTACATTAGGCACACACAGCCGAGCTGTAAACATCTGAGACGATATAAACTACAAATACGATACACGCGTTACAACATAACGTGAAGACAAGAAAGCCAGGGCTGATAGGTGTTGAATGTGGTTGATGAAGCGCCTGATTTCCGAAGAAATCTTAATCTTCTAACAGTCAAGAGTTGGGGAGTGACTTTTTAAGATCAGTACTTTGCCCTTTGAGCTTTAAAATATTTAAAAGAAAATTAGAAAAAAAATACGGTTAAATGAAGAATTGCCAGTAGGAAAGACGTGGGGAGAAGTGGATCGGTGCCTACCGACAAAGTCGGCGGAAAAGAACGATAGAGGGGGGAACCTGAGCGAACCGGCCCCTCCTCCGGAAGGCGGAAACGAAAATTAGATGAGAACGAGCGACAGCGAGCTAAGCGCTTCTGCTCAGTATGACGGAAAAAGTGTATCGGTAAAGAACCGATATACAGAAGAGTCCCAAACAAGGGGGTGGGGCGGGGCACATAGAACTTGGTTTGCGTGAGCTACGATAAATAGGGTTAACTGGCCCGGATGAGGGGAAAAATACACTATTGAATAATTAGGAAGGTAACGTTACTATAGAAATACTGATTTAAAAAAAATGAAAGAGGAAAGTTTAATGCTAGAATTACTCCATTAAAGCTTGAAGGTATCAAAGAACGCTTGTTGTTTAAAATCATTAGTTGCTTTAAGTGCTGGTAAAATACTTATTAGTTTTGGGCATTGCTTCACTATATTAGAAATAATTTTTAAAAAGATCCATCAGGTTTTGTACATCATTAAAATTAGTATCAGCGGGGAGGGAAGATTTGAAGGAACTTTTGATTTTCACGATTATTTTTTGGATTGAGTGGCTGAGGAATTAGGGTTTCAGAAACAACATTGGCAAAAGATAGATACTTTCTTTAACATTATTAGCGTTGAATGGCGCATTTCTACTTATTGTGAGCTGACTTTGGTTTTAGAAATCTAGGGCATTTCGTGCTGGCAGGCATTTGTATCGCGTACGTGGCAGTTAATACAAAAGTTTTCAATTCTGGGTTACATTATACATTCTTTTTTGGTCATATGGTTTTTAACTCCACATTTTATATCTTGGTTCCATAAAACATTAGCAGCGGTATGATAAAAATTATTGCATTTGCGCATTGAGTGACACCCCAGATGTAGAATCGCTCCCTCAACGCGATTTTTTAAGTAATGGAGATGAGTGAGTTGACGAATAGTTAAAAAAGTTAAAATCGTTTTGAGGGAAGTGTGACTAGGAAAAAGGGGGCAGTTTCAAGAGTTTTTGTTCGTTTTTGATATCATTTGAGTGCAGCTAGTGATATTGAAATCAAATTCGCTTTAAAGATAGGTCTATTATAATTTTCTCTGGGAGGTGACGCGGTAATCCCTTTAATCACGACTTTTAATGGTTTATTTTTTCAGTGTGGAACGGTGTAGAATTGGGTGTTTATCCGGATTCTGGGAAATGGGATAGACTACGGCTTTTGGTGATCAATATTGTTAGGGGAAAAGCTTGAAATAATCTCCGGCAGTTTTTATTTGCATATCAGGAAAAGTTTCATTAATTGTTTTTTTATTTGCTCTCTATATTTTACTAACACCAATGTTATGGGGTGAGGAGCTCCTAGGTTGTGGTGCAATATTTTCGTTGTCATGCTTAGTATTGGATCAGGGTCTGGAATTAAAGTTTCAAAGAAGGTATTTCTTTGTTTGGAGGGGGTTCAAGAGCTTTAGGTACAGGGTGATCGAACCTGGCAGCGGTCTTCTTGGGAGAAAGCGAGCCTTCCGAATCTTCCTTCTCATTTTTTTCGCTTTGCGACTGAATCTTATTTTGTTCCAAAATCTGGTACTGTTACAGGGTAAAACGGTATGATCCGGGCAGTTAGCTCTAAACCAAGTGAGGTAAATTGCGTGGCTCACTTACCATTCGTTCTTTCTCATCCTCATTCATCTTGATCTTTTTTCTCCAAATGCTTTGTGCACTTTTTTTCCAATCTCCTGCTTGTTGAATACCAACGCCGTCTGGTGCTTAGCAATTTCTAACTCCAATTTGTCCAAATCTCTGATGGCCTTTCTTCTTCTCATGCAATCTGACATTTCCGCCATCCAGTAGATGAGTCCGATTTGTTTGATATGGCCGACCAGGCCGAATGGACTTCCCGACGACTCGTCATGATTCCGACTGGTTTCGAAAATATTTACTCAAGTAAAATATATCACTCATAACAAATGGAACAACCCCCTTGATGCCAAAGAGCCTGAAGGCTACAAGGGCTTTGCGTGCTCTCCCTGACTATGCGCAATAAGTAAACTGGGAGCTCAGACTAACACGTCTGAACTGCTCGGTGTCTCCACCTGGAACCAAGCCGCCGAAGCGGTCCGGTTTTGAGGCTCGATGCGAGGAGTTCTCTCGACGAATCCGGAAGACGTGCTTTGCTCGCGCATTGAGAGCGGGGTAGGGTTTGAGCAATGATCATTCATTCCAGCCCTGAACCTCGTACGAGCAGGACGCAAAATGGAACAGCTGGTCGAAGACCAAAGCGTAATAATGGAGGACAATGAGTCCTTCCCCTACTCACTGATGATGAACGGTGCTTGACTATTCATGCGCTCGTGAAGGAAATTAACATTTATACTACAAGAAAAGGCTACATCACGTCCATGATTGACGTTGAAAAGACCTCTCTTTTATAACGCCTCGGAGGAGACGGTTAAAAAAGCTTGAAGCTGACCAACTCAACCTGGAGACTACTTTGCAGAACCTGAGGGTAAGTTGACTGGACTTTTACATTGCCCAAAGCCCATGTGTATGCATAATACTAAGTCTAAAGCAGTCAAAAAGAACTGCAGCCCCCTATAATTAGACCAGCAAAATTTACGGCGAAAAAGCCAATAAAAATACTAAATCAAATGAAGTAACTAAAGATTTTGTTTTCCTAAGAAAACTGCAAAAATAATTTAACTCAGAGAAAAAATGAGCAATTAATAGTCATAATAGCTTTGCAGCTCTCAACACTGCAAATAACGACGCCGAGGACGTCACCCAGCCCCAACCTAAAATTAAACCTATTTTTATGAAAATTCACCCCGATTACAATCTTATTTTGCAAGAAATACATAGAACCCACCCCACGGCTAAAAATACCCACATGAAAGGGTACTTCAAAAATTGAAGCAGAAACTGAGGATCACCATCGAGAAATTACCGAGTACCTTACCGGAAAAAAAGCGTAGGATACTACGTCATTAATCCCCGAAAATAGACCTCTCAAGTTGGTCATCAAGGGTCTTCCCGAAGATGTCGAACCAGAGGATGTTAAAAAAGATCTAATTTCCAAAGGCATCAATGTTGAAAAAAGGTTGCGCAACTAAAGAAATTTGCAACGAAAGCTAGACTTCCGTTTCTTTCTAATAGAGATCACCCGTGACGATAATGTCAATGACATTTATCAGGTACGGAGTGTTCTCTATATGCAGATCAAACTGACCCCTTCCAAAGTAACAGAGTAACCCAGTGTTACAATTGTAACAACTTTCACCATGCGAGCCAAAATTGTCATATGAAAACGGAATGAAATGTGGTGAAAACCACAGGACAGGTGAATGCAGTATTAAAAAGATAAAATTGAAAACTACTATGCATTAATTGCAATGCCACTGGCCACATGGCCTCTTCCACTGAATGCCCCTCTTCCCTGCAAACCCAGAAAGGGTGCAGGGAAAACCGCTGCAGAAAACCGCAAAAGAAACGAAACTAACAAAAATTCTCAAATTATCCCCGGTCTAAGCTTCGCGCAAGTTTTAAAACCCCAATAAAAGCGAATAGATGGCGACAATGAGGGAATGCCTCCTCGGCGTCTAATCAGAACATAGAATCCAATCAAAACCAATAATAATAATAATAATAACGATAAAAATAAAAAATAGTAAAAGGTAACAGTAAATAATAATCACCAGAATGGATCCAATGAGTTTGGTTTTCTCCAAGCTATTTTGGAAATGCAAACTATTTTTTTAATCTTTCCCATCGCTCTTAAGCGAAATGGAAAAATCTTTAACTGCTCAAATCCAGCAGACAAACTCAACTGTCTGCTTAAAGGAGTTTGCTCCCTCCCCTCTCAACTTTAACTGTTCATGATGGATAAGTCTTTTTTTCGACTCTCAATTTTCTCCCGGGAACGCGGGACGGAGGGGATCGCGTATTGTTGAGATACGCGATTTCATTGATAAGCACTCCCCTGATATTTTTCTCATACAAGGTACAAAACACATCTGAGACCAGAGCATTCTTTAAAATTCTAATTATATTGTTAAGCAGGAACGACAGACCCACCCAGCCCCCGGGCAGAGGTGGAACTGCGATCCTAATTAAAAATTTTATTTCCCACTATCATGTCCCCACCCTCCCTCCTCACAGGTGTCGAGGGAACTCTGATCACTATCACCCCCATAGATTACGATCCTATTCTTGTGGGCTCGATCTACATCCCGCCTATCAACAATTACTTTAGAAACCTTGGTGCCGCCCTCGACACCATTTTCAACTTCAATAGTAAAACTATACTTGTGGGAGATTTTAATGCAAAGCACACCTCGTGGGGTTGCCACTGTAGCGACACCAGAGGTAATAGACTGTATAACTATATCGTTAATAATAGCATTGATGTACTAGCACCCCCTACCCCTACTAGATTTGGAATTAATTCCGCTTCTATTATTGATTATGCTCTTATCAAAAACCTAAACTGGCCATGTAATATCAGTTCAATCCCCGAGCTCAGCTCGGATCACAACCCGATTAAACTTCACTTTCCTCGAACTTCTAAATTTGAATTACCCTCCCCAATTAAATACAACTTGGAGCAAATTTACTCTAATTTAGCGAAAACTGAAAATCTCTATCTTCACAAGGCCCGCCCACCTCTGAGATAGAAAACGAAGTTAGAGAGCTCACTAGTGAGATTCTCACAGCTCATGGAAATGCCTCTAAGCCAGTGACCCATTCGGAAGTCCCATTTGTGCAGGGTGAGCTAAAACACCTCTTCAAGGAGAGGAACCGAGCCAGAAAAATCTGGCAATTCACTAGACACCCACAAGACAAAACTACTTTAAATAGACTACAAAACACCATTAAAAGAAAAGTAAATCTCTACAGACAACAAGTATGGGAGGAACACCTTACCTCTCTGGATACTGAGGACGGATCCCTTTGGGGAACCGACAAAGCGTTCAGAAGGAAGGCCGCCCCGATCTCAGCCCTTAACGGCCCTACCGGTACTGCTCTCAGCGACACACACAAAACAGAACTTATAGCTCAGTCGCTAGAGAGTCAATTTCAATTAAATGACATTCAGAACCCACACAAAGACGAATACATCACAAACACTGTTGATGCATACTTCACTGCAAATACTAACAATACTGATCAAATACTTCCCGCTCTTCCTTCGGAAGTGATTTTCTACATTAAAAAGATTAAAGTTCGTAAATGTCCTGGGAGAGACGGTATTACTAACAAAATGCTCAAGCACCTTCCACTCATTACTATTTTCAAAATTACTAACATAATTAATAATATCCTTAACCTCAGATACTTCCCGAGTGCCTGGAAGACTGCAGTGGTGGTCCCGATTCTCAAACCTGGGAAAGATCCCACGTTAGCGGAATCCCACCGACCTATTTCCTTACTCCCTATCCTAGTAAATTGGCGGAAAATCATTTCCACCAGACTAAACGATTTTCTTGAAACTAATAAGATCCTCATTCCGGAGCAGCACGGGTTCCGCCCTCGTCTCTCCACTACTCATCAATTACTCAGAGTTGTCGAGTACATTAAAGAAGGAAATAATATGGGTCAGTGTACAGCTGCAGTATTCCTAGACATTCAGAAAGCATTTGACAGAGTATGGCATACTGGCCTACTCTTCAAACTAATAACCCATAATATTCCTACTCCACTTAATCTTACTTTTAAATTCCTACATCAGTAATAGAAGTTTCACTGTAAAAATTAATCGTACTTATTCTCAAACTAGATCCATCAGTGCCGGAGTTGCCCAAGGGTCAATTCAGTAGGGGTCCTGTTCTTTTCAATCTCTACGTTAACGATATATTAAAAAGTACTAAAACTATGCTCTGTATGTATGCAGATGATACAGCTATTCTTAGTAGACATAAAAACCTCAACAACACTCTCGTTGAAACATAAATGAACACCTGGCTCACCTTGAGATTTGGTTCTCCGTTTGGAAAATCGCTCTCAACAGCACAAAACTGAGGCAGTATTCTTTCGCAAAGAGTCCCCCCCCCCGAAATTACCCTCCAAACCAAAGGATCCCCTGGTCTCATCACACCACAAATATCTTGGTGTATACCTTGATAAAACTCTACTCTTCCGACAACACATCACACAAATTAGAACTAAATTTAAAATGTAACGCATAAATACTACTCCCCTATCTGTCGCAAGTCTAATTAAGTAGACGTAATAAACTGCTTATCTACACTCTGATCCTAAAACCCTTAACTTATGCCGCACCAGTCGGGGTCATGCAGCAAGAACCAATATTAATTTACTTGAAAGCTCTCAAAATTTAATTATTTTTTCGACAGATTCTCGATGCCCATTGGTATATGAGAAATGCTTCGATCTTAGAAGAAACTTTTTAACATTCCTACTAATAGATGAGAGACTATTCGTAAAATTCCACTAACTTCTTTAATACAGTAGATGAGCATGATCACCATCTATTCAAGATATTCCAAATTATTACTCCTACTTTTCTGTTAGAAGGCCAAGAGATGTCTTGGTCAACCCCGATTTTGATTAATTTCTCTAATTTTTCGTTTTATCTTAATTTCTCTCTCAATCTTTTCGTTCTCTGCGATCCAACTCTGTTGAATCGTAGAAGCGCTCTGATTGGTTCCACTTTTCTGAAACTACTTATACCAAATTAGCTGAACTTTTGGCTCGGCCAATAGAATGCACTCACTTTTATTCACTGTTCATTCTTCCATCTCCAGAGATAATTTACTCCGCACTTTTTCTGATCCGCATGGTTCTTCGCTGCAGCCCGATTGGCCGGCTCTGAACTCTAAGCTCCACTTTTGGGCTCTAGGTGGCTCCAGGATTTGCTGGCTCTCAAAAGAGCTTTTTGTCTCTATTTTCTTGTATAATTTTAATTTAAAAGTCATACACAATTTTTAATTCTAAAAAACTCTGTGTAACTGAGGAGGGAATCTTTTTTAAAATGGGCATTGGTAAATTTTTACAGTCCACTCGCATTCCAGGACAGGAGGGTTAGAGTCCGGAAGGACTATGCACTCCAATAAAAACGTGCAACGAACGTGAAGTAATGGGGTCGAGGGCAGCTCGTACCCGTTATCGGTGAGTTGTGATGTGACGATACAAGAAAATGTCCAATCTTTTCATGGGGTTGGGCTTTTTCACAAGCTGTTTACCCAGCTCAATAAGAGAGGGGTTTTCAGCGAAGAACTTTCAATTCGATGATAGCGTCTGTTGGGTGACAAGTAAAAACTCGCCAAAAGGAATTACTCTCTCAGTAAGTTGGACTGTAGTTTTAATTACTTGTTGCTCAGCTCTCGCTCGTTTTCGACTCCTTACTCGATGGAGTCAGGAGGTTACCACAGATTCGTTAGACACTCTGCAGGCGCTAGAGGGCGCTCTACATTTCCATACGTACGCTGAACAGCGTCACACACACATGAACCCGGGATTTCCGCTATCGTCGTCTTCAATTTCATTTTGATTTCTTTTTTCTCTTGGGGGGGCTGGAGCTGTCTCCGGGCTCGCATTGAGCGGAGCAGGGTTTTCAGGAAGTGGTGCCATCTGTTGGTTGCCTTTTTTGAGGCATTTGCGAAAGGGCGTCTGTCGTTTTTAACTTTAGATTGATCAGAATTAGAGGTTTGGGGTTTTTGTTTTCTGTTTAAGGGGGAACCTATTTTTTTGGTTGTATTTTTGGGAGTATTTCTCACAGCGATGCGGAGATCCAGCCCGGGTGACCGGTTTTATTTGCAGTTGATGCAGACGGGGTTTTCAGTTAAATCTTTTAGTTGGGCGAGTCGCCCGTTTTGTTGCGGATCTACCGCATTTGAGGCATCGGGTTTTAATATGGCAATTTTTAGAGGGAGTGATTGAAGAGGTTACAATTGTAACATTGGGTCGGGCCTGGTCGTCTATTAAAGGTGTCAATTTTTACAGTTGGGTGCGCAGCATTTTCCAATTTGAAGATATCTGGGGAATCGGGTGATTTTTGAAGTTCCACCATAAAGATGGGGAGCTTGAATTTCGATTTATTTTTAGTGAGTTGGGCGACCTTGGAAACAAGGAAGCCTTGCTCAAGATAGATCTTGTTTGATATCGTCGATATCTGCGGATATCGGTAGGCCTTTGATAACAATCTTTTTGGGTTTTGACGTCCTGTGGGTGAAGCGCAAAGAATTGTTCACCTTCTTTCCTTAAGGAAATCGATGATTTCATTGCGTTCCTCCAGTTGAAGCCGCAAATATGCGTAAATATTCCCCAGATAGCTTCGAGCTGGTTTTGGGGAGTACTTTCTATTAATCTCTTGCATTATAAAGGTTACATAGTTAGCTTCGAATTTTAGGTGAATGAGGGGGGATTTTGGGGGGTGGCTTGGCTGGCATCGCTTCGTTACTCTGAGTCGGAGAATCATCATTTCCAGATAGGGTCTGGTACTGGTTGCCTTGTAGGGATGGGTGCTGCCGCGCCCAAGGGGGCTGGTTTTGCAAGAACTTTCTGCTTTTTTAGTCACTTTGGTGGGCGCAGTAAGCCGGTATCAAGAGCGATTCTTCTTTTAAAGGGGTTCGAGGGGATTATCAACAGGAGTGTTGGTATCTACTTTTTTAAGATCCAAGTTCAAGTTTTCGCGGAGTCTTTAAGTTTTTTGGCGACCTTTTGGGGCGTTAAGTTTAGAGTGGTACTGGCAATCTTCAATAGGGCAGAAACCAATCGGGGAGTCAACTCACCCTGGAGTTCTTCTATTTCTTCCGTCAACTTTCTAATTTCCTTCACCACCCCAATCATGCTGTAGTTGTCGTGATTTATCCGGATTATGCCTGCACTGTCCCATCGTGTCCAGGAGATGCTGGTTTGCAGCCAGTCGAAGCTCTTCTTGATTATCAGGCACTCGAAAGTGTCGCAGGAGTTCTCGAACATTTTCCAAGGTCCTCAGGTTTTGGGCCAGGGGCGGATCCACGGTCTCCATATGCTCAAATCGTTTGCAGATGCTGGTTTCAATTACTGAGTTTTGAAAGAGGTAGTCATGTGTTTGGAAGAGAGTCATGCGCTGAAACGAAAACGTTCAAAGACGT